>PVIJ01021251.1:0-18937 GCA_004024925.1 Scalopus aquaticus | reverse complement strand
CAGCCACATGCAAAAAAATGTAGCTAGACTACTACCTCACACCCTGCACAAAAGTCAACTCAAAATGGATAAAAGACCTGGATGTAAGACCTGAAACCATAAAATGTATAGAAGAAAATATAGGCAAAACTCTACACGACATACATCTCAGCAAAATCTTGAAAGACACATCCCTCAAAGTGAAGGAAGTGAAAGACAATATAAACAGATGGGATTACATCAAAATAAAAAGCTTCTGTACAGCAAAAGAGACATTAACCAAAACTGGGTAGACATCCTACCAACTGGGAAAAGATCTTTGCACACAATACATCTGATAAAGGACTGATAACAAAAATTTACAAGGAACTCACACAACTCAACAAAATAAAAAAGCCAATAACCCAATCAAAAAATGGGCAGAAGAGCTCAAAAGGCACTTCTCCAAAGAAGAAAATCGTATGTGTCTTTTTTGAAGGCAACTTCTAAATAAAACCCTTCCCATGAGGTCAGCTCTTGTGCCAAAAAGACCTATTGTGATGACAGATACCTGCTCCCCAGATATGTTTGTTGTTTAGGGATAGATGATATTTAGGGAAGTTGGGCATACAGTTCCAAGTTTGCTACTTGCCCATAAAAATATTGACAGAACTCCATTTAGTCATAAATATAGCTTTTGTAGGATATCGGTTGATGTTGCCACTTGTGATATTCGGTACTTTGTTATCTCTGCCTACAATGTCCTGGGACAGACAACATGAATCATGCTCACTAGCAAGACTTGCACACTGATTCCTATAAAACACTTTCATAGTTATTCCCATATTATTATTATTACATGCTCCTTAAGTAGTGTTTCTGGGCACCCACTGCTTTAAACTAGACCAATTGTTTGTTACTTATTTTCAATTTAAGCAAAGCATTGCCTTTTCTTATGAGAATCGGTTTTGATTATAATAACAGAAGCATTATGGATATGAAAGAATAATATTGTTTCTGGATGAATAACTATGTTTTATAAGTAGTATACTGTCAAAACATAAATTACGCTAAAAATGAAAATATTTTTTACGATTAATTAAAAATTAAAAATAATTTCTATAAGAAAACTATGCTGTATTAAATTCATAAAAAGTTTATTTTCTTATCCAGAATACAAATAATGTGAAATAGCAAGTAAATGAGCAACTTGTCCTCTATTTTTATGAGAAAGAATAGATGACATTGAAAAGTTGCTATCAAATACTTCATAGGGTCTGTCTTATTGCCCTTACAGAAATCTTTTGATTTCTTATAATTTCTATTCTTAGTCTGTAAAATAAGATATTAAAGAGAATATTCCTATGGGACTGAAATATTTTAATTATAAAATATTATTGAGAACCTAGAATGTACTACAAATTAATATAGAAGATATGATAAAATTGGACTAGTTCCTGGCACATAGTAGAAATTCAACAAACATAATATAAAATGAGTTCTTTGCTCAAGGAATTTATCATTTACTAAAAGGACTTGCAACAATACACAATATACTGCATGTAAAACAGAGTAAGTTCAGGGTAAAGAAATAACTTTCTGACTCCAGCAGTATTGTTGTAAGGATTATTTAGACTGATTATTTTTAGGGAATAGCAAAAAACAGCTATAAGGAAAACTCTGAAAACCCAGTAAAAGTTATCCTTTTGTAACATAACTTTCATATTTAAAAGGGAAATCACCATTTGTAAGGGTGTTCACCTCTTTGTACCAGGAAGAGAAGAATGACTAAAAATCTAGAAATATTTATCAATGGAGAAGACAAGGACATTTATATTCATAACAACTATTCCCATGTCACTGTACTTGCCCTGGAAATTCCCATTAACAGACTTTCCTTTTATACCCTTAGCAGCTCCTAACTTTTTTTTTTTTTTTTTTTGTCATTAGTTGAATATGCTACTTACGGTGTGAGAACGCAAGAGAAAATTCTTCTCCTCACATCTGGGTTCTTCTCAAACTGGACAGATGAATAAATTAACTTTGAATGGATTAGTTGGAGAAAAAGGCCATACTGAATAACATACTTATGGAAAATTAACATGGTTGCAAATTCTAAAGTAAAATGGAGCAGACCAGGGATATTTATCCTCTTTTTTAAGAGAAAAATTAAAAAGTTTAAGGAGTGAAAGAGGTAGATTTCACATGAAAGAAAGAAGGGGGTAACCTCATTCTTTTACTCTGAAAGTAAAAAGATGAGTTTCTCCAGTAGAGAGGACATAGTTGAAACACAGGCACATGAATAAAATACCTAAAATATTATCCTCCCTAAAGATACAAACTTACAGATTATTAATCACATTCCTGCTGAATTTCTGTTGACAGTTAAATCACAGAGATAAAGAACACAATACCATGTCGATCCAAACCACCTGTTCTACCTGGAGGATGTATAGTGGTTGTGAGCTTTCAAAATGATGTAAATTAAAGAGAACAACAGGAACCTGAACCCTCATGCTGACTAGCAGAAAAATCACCATTTTCTGACTCAAGACTCCCTTACAGAAATTTTATCTAGTGTCCTATTTGACACAGTCTTTTTGGGACATGAGGCCAGCTATCTCCTCAGAATACCTGTTTCTTGAATTTACATTGCTTTCCTAAACCCAGCTTTTTATTTCTCATGTTTTACTTGTGAGTGGTAACTAAATCTGAGTTTGGGCAGCATGTTCACTGACAAACCTATACCTGGTTGATTCCCCCAAATTGTATTATTCTGGGTAATATAAAGGGAAACAGGGATTGCTTCTTTGATTAGGAAAAAGGCAAACAATTGAGGCAAGGACAGCCTCTCTTTAGCCTCTAGGGCCTTCATTGCTCTGGAGTTAGAATAATGTGTATTCTTTAGACTCAGCTGACCTTTGGTTTACCATATCAAGGACATTTATATTCATAACAACCATTCCCATGTCACTGTACTTGCCCTGTAAACTCCATTAACAGACTTTCCTTTATACCCTCAAAGAGGTATCTGAGCATATTAAGAAAAATCTGTCTGACCCTTTTGGGGACACTTACCTCACAAGAGTGATGTGTTGGCCATTTTAGGGAGTTACTCAGTTTTCCTCATTATTTCTTATGTACACAGAAGGTATACATAAGATTGAACTGTTTTTTAAACTCCTGGTAATCTTTTATTGCTGAGGGTAGTATGGTCTCAGCCAAGAATCTAGAAGGTTGAGGGGAAACTTTATTTTTTCCTCTCCACAGTAGATTACAGCAAACATGTAATTGCAACTCTACTTTGTTATTCCGTGTTCGTTAGTAGTCCCTAGGTGAGACTCTGAAAATTAAGAAATATTTCTTTTCTTTCCTTCTATCCAACATAGGTCTAAGTAGTATTTCATTTATTCTCTCCTCTCTAAACCCTGCCAAATAACTTTTCCTTCTTAATGAATTTATTAAAAAAACAAAGAAACCTTCTCTAATAGCTGTAAAACATGAAATGATTCACTTAATTTTACTATAACCTGATTATTACAGTAGAGATATCATATAAATACAAAAAATAGGGTTCCACTTGTAATCTCAGCAGGATGTCAAGGATTTAGGATTCTTTCACTTCTGTTGCTGGAGGCTCTTTCCTGGCATCACCAAAACTTATGCCAGGCAAAACTGAGGGGTTCCCAGGGGCCTCAAACTTCAAAAGAAAAAAATCCAATATTGCCCAGTCTAAGGGTTTGACTATTCATGTGCATAAATGTTAAAAAGAAATAGATTTTTGTAAGTTCAAGTATTTTTAATTGGTGAAAAAGTTAAAGGTGTGGGGAGGAGAGCAAGAACAGTAGAGGGAAGAGAGAAAGGGAGAGGAAGGAGAGAGAAGAAAGGATTTCAATTAAAACTCCTGATCAGCCTCCAGAATCAGTCATTTCCTAGTAGACATTTGTCTAGTAAACAAACACCCATCATTCAGGCAGGTCTCAGAGTTGAGATGCTAGGAGAATAAGTTCAAGGCATCCCCTTTCTTTAAATATGCAGTTTTCCATAAGATTAGTATATAAAGATAAAATCTAGAGATCATAAAATGTTTCAACTTTGTATTCTCAAAATCAAATGAAATCTTATCAAAAAGTCAAATCTATAAGTAAGTAAACTGTATATAATGATTATTTTTTGTTTCCCACCACCAACCCTTAGGCTCAGTAACCCTTCCTACCCTCTGCTGCTTACCCTCAAAGCCTCACTTTGTCTGCTAGTCTTTGCAAGTATTTTGCTTTGCTGAATCAACTGCTATATGAATGTCTTTTATTTTCTTTCTCATTCTGCTTGCTCTACTCCATGCAATTCCCTCAAACTCTTTCCATTTTGCTGTAAATGGTAATATTCATCTTGTACAATCGAATAATATTCCATTATATGAATGTGCCACAACTTCTTAACCCAGTCCACTATCAGCGGGCTCTTAGATTGTTATTTTACATTTATTTGTCAAAATTTCCCATTACACTTTGTTCAAGACACCTTCATTGAAAGGTTGTGCCTCCTTTATTTTAAATTATTAATGTGTACCTAGATTTATTTCTAGGGTTTTGATTCTGTTCCATTGAAAAGTGTCTTTTTAATTTGATACCATTATTTAAAACTACTGTTGCTTTATAATATAGTTTAAAGTCAGGTAACATGATGTCTCCCTTTTTCTCCTTTTTTTTCAGAATTGCTTTAGTTATTGGACGTCTTTTATAGTTACATATAAATTTTAATGTTTTATTTGTATTTCCTTAAAGATGGTATTGGGATTTTAATAGGGATCACATTAAATCTATATATAACTTTTTGTAAAAGTATTTTGATTATATGATTATCCCCATTCATGAGCAAGGAATTCATCTCTTTGTGTCTTGTTCTATATCTTTTGTAGAGGCATGTTGTTTTTATTATGTAAATCCTTCATTGCCTTAGTTAGGTTAAATTCCTAGGAATCTGTAATGATTATTTTAGACTAAGTGTATAATCTTTGTCTGATGCCTGGCTAAGTGCTTTACTTGTCTTTACACTTGTTGTCTAAAATAACCTTCAGAAACCACTTTGAGGTGAATGTTATGATCTGTTTTTCCGGTAAGGAAATTCTCTTAGATCTCACAGTCACTTAGTGGAAAAATGTGGATATAAACCCAAATTGATTTGATTTAAAAGCCTGCACTTTCAACCACTGCTTGATTTCCTCCCCATAGCCAAGGAGCTTCTCTATATTAAGCTGTATCTGGGAGTGAGGAGATGTAGTCCTACTTTTCTCATAAGAGGCATTTTTGCCATTCTTTGGAAAACTCCAAGGATTTTTTAGAGCACAACTTGAAAATTGAGTTTGGTATTTTGTGTTATGTAATGATATGAAATCTCAGGCAACTATTATTCAATTCCAAATATTTAAGCTCTTTCCTTAAATGTAATTTTGATATTAATAAGAAATATCCAAATTGAACCTTAATTCAGAAATAAAAGTTTGTCAGAATTATTCCAGGGATAATTATTCATTGAGATACAGATTTTGTAAAAGATTTATTTATTTATTCATACAAGAACTGGGGTGTATGCCAGAGGTGTGGGGGGGGGTGAGAGGATTCACCAGAGACAGAGCGGGGAGCAAAACAGGTGGATCCACTGAAATAAAATGCCGAGAGGAGTAGAGGGCAAGATAGGAGAGGTCTGCTGCGCCATGTGGGTTAGCTTCCTGGCCAGGGATAGAACTCATGCTGCAGTGGCTAGCTATTGCTTGATGTGCTGTGCTTTTAACCCCTGCACCACGAGGGAGGCCCAGGTTTGTTTGTTTATTAATTGTGCTAAAATATTGTTAGGAATTAGCTTTTTAGAACTCCGAATACTATGTATGATACTATGGTCTCATTTAAATGATATTGTTTAGTTAAGTCCTGTAAACAATTGATAAAATATTTGTATGTGTGTGAAAAGTGATTTGTTAATAAAACAACTCTCCATCAATTATATTATTTGCTGGAAAATATCTTCAACTAAAATTCAAGATGTCCAGAACCATATTATTTCTGCTTTAACCATTCATCCTCTCCATATATAATATATAATGCATTACTTTGGGGGGGATGGGGTGATGGTCTATATATCCTTATGTCCACTTTGTTGTTGTTGTTGTTGTTTTGCAGTGAGGTTGATTATTAATACATCTGCTATAAGACAATTTGGTTAGGGCCTTCCTGGTGGTGCAACAGGTTAAGCGTAGCGCTGTGGAGCTCTTGGCAGCGGTGACGCGCGTTCGACGTCCAACCAGGCAGATTCCCACATGGTGCAGCAGATCTCTCCTGCCTAGCCCACTGCTCCCCTCAGCAGTGTGTTTCAGTCAATCTGCCTATTCTGCTCCCCACTCTGTCTCTGGTGAACCCTCTCACTGCCCCATGCCTCTGGCCTGTACCCCAGCATTATATGCATAAATAAATCTTAAAAAAATAAAATAAATAAAAATATGATGATACTTAAATTAGAAAAGTAATCGAATGAAAGTTAACCTCACTGCAAAAAACGTAATCAAATGAAAAGTAATCACATCACATATTCACATATAACAAAAGGCTGACCTATCTAATATGCAAAGTTTCTCCATATTGATGAGAAAAATTTCACCACTTAACAGGAAAAGGGACAAAAGTATATGAACATCTAAGTGGTCAAATATTGTATTCAAATGTACAAAAGTTGCAAGAAAAGTTGCAACCTCATAGTAGCTAACAAGGAATCGTTTTCACAAACATTTGATAAATATTCAAAAAACGATCACATTCTGTGAGAATGAAGATTATAATCAGTATGGCAAGTACATTGCTGGTAGGAATAGTCATTATTGGTGGACTCTATATTTTTAAATTCACCTGCTTGCTAAAATAAATTTGCCACCCCTAAATCAGTAGTACCTTAGCATTCATCTGCTGTCATTAGTAGACATTCACAGCACGGTGAAAAAGTTGACTTATTTCAACATGCATACTTAAACTGAGCTCAAACAAGGTCACTACACTTTCTTTCACTAAAGCTTACTTTAACCTTCCTTCTGTCCCAACCAAGAGTTAGTATTCTTATAGTCTACATTTCTGACTTTTTCAGACACATGTTGTAATTAACAGAAATAACCAAATTGTCTTATTTTTTTAAAAAAGATTTATTTATTTTTGCATACAAGCTGGGGTGCAGGCCAGAGGCATGGGGCGGTGAGAGGGTTCACCAGAGGCAGAGTGGGGAGCAGAACGGGCAGATCCACTGAAATACAGTGCTGAGGGGAGCAGCGGGCAGGACTCCAGGCATGGGTCTCTTGGCTTTATATATGCCATACATTTTTTACTATCAACAGAAAATTTCTATTCTGGAGGGATTTTCCAGGTCTCTCCAAGCCATAACTATCTAGGTTTGTACATTATTGTTGTTTACATTTTGTTGAAATGGAGGGAGAGGAAACAGTAGGAAATATATTTACAATTGAATATAATCCAATGAGAATGATACACACTAGACAATGGCTGGCTCAACAGGTCACTTTCATAGTTGTTGGAATCCTGCAGCTCAATTTCCAGTGGGGTTATGGGAAGGCCTCCCCTCACCAGGAATCACCTTAACGCAATTCTGACACTACTTAACTGAATAGCATCAGGTTCAGATGCTATTCAGGTCACACCAGGTAAAGGGTTCAGTCTCTCCTGAGACCACCCTATAGAGACTGGTGGCAAACCCCCCATGATTATCTGGACCTCTGAACAACTGGCTACATATGGGAAGTTCCCATGACTCCCTCCTTCACCTTCAGTGCCTATCACAACCCCAAGTTATTTTCTGGGCTTCTGATTGACTGGATATAAATCAGAGGTTCCCAGGACATGCCTTAGGGTTTGATTAATTTGCTAGAATTTTACCCACAACTCGAAACCCATTTCCTCAAATTAGATTACTGATTAATGACAAATGGTACTAAAGGATATGGGCTAATAGCCAGATGGAAGAGATACAAAGGGCAGGCTATGGGGAAATGGCATGGAGATTTCGTATTGTCTCTAGGCATACCATTCTCATCCAAATCTTCATGTGTTCATCAACCTCAAGGCTTTCATAAGTCCCTTAGTTTTGGGCTTTTTTGGAGGCCTCATTACATAGTTCTGATTGATAAACTCATTAGCCATTTGTAATTGAACTCAAGCAACAGCCTCTTTTCCCAACCTGGAGGTCAGGGAGCTGAAAGGGAAGTCCCAAATCTCTAATCAAATTACGCTCCCACCCCTCCACAGTCTCAAACCTTAGACACTTTCTAAAAATTACCTTCATTGACATAGCAAAAGACACATCAACATTTAGGAAATTCCCAAGCTGCAGCTCAGAAACTGTAGATTGAGACCAAATATGTATACGAAATATATTTGGTAATCTGAGTGACCAAATTATATCCATCTTAAGAATCACAATATTTACCACCCTTTAATTATAGAGCATCTTCTATTAAGATAGAACTTATGGAAAATAATTTAAGACTAATTATAAAATAGATAATCCGAATTATTTCCAATCAAAATAAATGAAATTTCTAACTGGGTATTTTTTTAGGGTATGCCTGGAGCATTCATGAAAGGTTAAGCTGGTATAGAATACAATGGGAATTTGGATGGTCCATGGACATTAAGAGTCTTTGAGAAAATGTGACAGTACAGACAGCATGATGCATGATGAATCCATGTGCACTTAAGAAACTGTAACTGTAAATGTCAACTTCGCTTCCAGAAATTTGAGCCCAGGTCTCATTGTGCACTCTGGTTATTTTTGTGGCTGATGAATCAATGCAAAGTATTGTAATGAGATAGATAAAATTCTGTCTGCAGTGTAAACACCTATTCAGTAAATGTCTCGTCCAGACAGATGAGGTGCAAAGCCAAGATATACCAGGTCACCAGCTTCCATTGGGTTTGATGGATGTTGCCATGTGAACAGCACTCTGTTAAAATATACTTGGCTGAGGACAGTGACTCTTTCCTGTGAATAAGACACAAAACTTAGTGATACATTTTGGAACCAGCCCCAAATAAGACTACTGAAGAGAATGTGCACTGCTAAATGTTTTCTTAATGGGTGTCAACATGGATTTGATGAATTTAAGGGTATTTTAGTGCACACCTGCAACAGATGGCCTATGCTTTTCAGCTGCTGTTATGATTTAACTACAAGTATTTTAAATCCCAGCTGTCAGCCCATAGCACTGACCGTGAATGGTAAGATTCACAAACAGCATTGCCGATGGCAAAAGCTCACTTGCTGGGGTCATCCTGTTGTGGGAAATATGACTCAGCTAACCTCTTTGCTCTAGGTTATTTAAAGATGCCAGAAGAAATTGCAAAAGAAGACAACTTTATCCATTTCATGGTAGTGTCAGAGCCATAGATCTTCTCTCCTAAGATGAGAACTTCTGCAAAATGAATCAAGAGAACACTTTGTGAAGTTTGAATACTGATTTTAATCCTTTATATTTGTGTAGGGCTTGGTTGGTCTCAGAATATTTTTACAGTCATCATCTCTTTTTGTCTCTAATATATTCAGGAGAAATAAACAGGAAAAAGGTGGTAGCATTATTTCTATTTAATAATTGAAGAAACTGAGACTCACAGAGGGGTAACATAATGTTTATACATGTTTAAATTGATTAGTTCCAAGTGATATCTTGAATAAAATAATAAGGAAAAGTAAACTAAAAGATTAATTTGTGTTAAGAACATAGTAGTGAAGAGAGTTCTCTCATATAGATGCCAGGTGTTTATTTTCTTTAGCTTAAGACTTCTGCCTCTTAATATCATGCCATGAAAAACAGCTTAAAGAAGATCCTTAGAATAAGGACAAGAGGATGAAAAACTATGTGGATTATTCTTTTTAAGGGAGAGTTGCCATTAATATCCACTCTCTTCTTAGTAATAGATTCCTTGATTTTAAGCTGATACATGTTTGTTCTGAAAAGGACGGTATTTCTTTTTTTTGTTTGTTTTGTTTTTCTTTTTTTTTCTTTTTATTTTTTTTAATTGTTATTTATGTCCTTTACATTTTGTATTCCCCTTGGGCAGCCCACCACCAATTCACCCGTGATCTCTCTCCATGGTCCCCTGTATTCTCCTCTCTTCCATTTTGTGCCCTTATCCTCCCCTCTCCCCCCCGTCCCCCCACCGCTGAGTGTCTCTCTTCCACCTGGCCTCCGGCCACCCTATAGTCCTGTTATAAGTGAAACCATTCGATATTTTTCTTTTTCTTTCTGGCTTGTTTCACTGAGTATGATTCCCTCTAATTCCATCCATGTCTCTGCAAATTGCATGTGTTTATCTTCTTTGAATGTTGAATAGTATTCCATTGTGTATATGTACCACATCTTCTGGATCCAATCATCTGTTTTTGGACATCTGGGTTGCTTCCATACCTTTGCTATTGTGAATAGTGCCGCAATGAACATACGGGTGCATGTATCCTTTCGGATTATTGTTTTTGTGTCCTTTGGGTAAATTCCCAAAAGTTGTATTGCTGGGTCGCATGGGAACTCCATGTTGAGCAGTTTGAGGAATCGTCATACAGCTTTCCATAGTGGTTGGACCAGTTCACATTCCCACCAGCAGTGTAGAAGAGTTCCTTTTTCTCCACATCCTTTCCAGCATTTGTTGTTGCCTGTATTTTTAATGCGTGCCATCCTCTCAGGTGTGAGGTGGTATCTCATAGTGGTTTTGATTTACATTTCCTTGATTATAAGTGATGTTGAGCATTTTTTCATGTATCTGTTGACCATTTGCTTTTCATCTTTGGAGAAGTGCCTTTTGAGCTCTTCTGCCCATTTTTTGACTGGGTTATTGGCTTTGTTTTTGTTGAGTTGTGTGAGTTCCTTGTAAATTTTTGTTATCAGTCCTTTATCAGATGTATTGTGTGTAAAAAATTTCTTATCTTTCGTTGTATTGAATTCTGGCAAGTGGTTGAACAACTTCTTGAAAGTGTCTTTAATGGGAATATATTTGTCAGTAAACAGAAACAATTCTGTTTCTTCCAAGCATCGAATTAGTTAGTATAGAGAACTGGTAAGTTACTCAATAATTGCAAGAACAGAGGAAGCACAAGTCAGGGTAACTACTAGTGATTTTCTTAGCTTGATGTAACAAATTTAGTAGTTTTTAAGAGTCTGTGGAAATTATGGAGATATTCTGGAAAGTTCCCATCAATGATTTCTGTCAGCAGCAGCAAAGTGAGACCTCATCAAGCTCTCTGGGAAGCTGCTGTGAATCACACATTGACAACATCTCTGGCTGTACTCAACTCTGACAAGGATGACCTTTCCTTTTTTTAACATCTGAATCTCAAGTGTCTTTCCTTGGAAAAACTCTTTATCTTGAACCATTGGGAAGAGGATTTTGGGAAACGCAATTCCTGACTTCTGTTTAGTCTTGCAGAGAAATCTATCAGGCACTGTTTAAATCATTTTAATAAGTTTGCTCATTTGATACTCAAATTACCCATGTAAGATATGTAATGTTGTTATTCTCATTTTACAGATAAGAAAACTGAAGCACAAGTATTTATTTCAGTTATTTTCTGATTACTTCAAATTTAGTGCCTTAATCTGCTTTGTTACCAGCTTCTGTCCCTTGGTGATGGCTGCATGTCCTCATTGCACTGTGGTGGAATTGTCTATAGCCCTGCAAGGTTTAAGTAGGTTTTGGCTTCTTGTAACTATTTCATGCAATAGCACTAACATTTGTTGAGCATTTTTTTCTCTGTGCCAGGCACTACTCTAAGCCTTTTATCTGTTTTAACTTATTTAATCCTCACTATGCCCTATTAGGGAGGGACTATTGTTACTTCCATTTTGCTGATGAGGGAACTACGCAAAAAGAAGGTAACCTATCTGATGAAGACACAGTGTAGACTTGTCAAAAATAAACTTCTCCTGCAAAAGTTCAGCTTTTTATTCTCTTAAATACACATGAATGTCTATATATGCCAACTAAGCACTGTGCTAAATACTAGGGGTAAAAAGAGAAATTATTCAAATAAGGACATATTCTTTATTGCGAGGATTCTCAGTCTAGTAGAGGAGAACCACAAAGAAACTATATGAGGGAGGTGAAGGTAAGAGAAGCAGAGGAAGGGAGGAGAGAGGTAAAAAGGGAAGGAAGTAGAAGGGTGTGTAAAAAGTGTCTGGACTGGAACAAAAAGGAACCTGTTAGAAATCATCAGAATAATGACAGAAACTGGCGATAGAAAATAAAATCAGATATAGACCATGACCAGCTCTGAGGTCTGAGTAAGAGAACAAATCACAACTTACTCCTTAGGAGACCTCAGCAGGTGCTCTCAATTTAGAAAGTAGATGCTCAGTATATGTGCCAAAGAGTATCCAATACCACAATGGGTATCAAGTCTACCGAAACTAAAGGACCATGGAGTGTGGCAAAGAGTTTCTTAAAGAATTTGGAAAAGTGCCCACAAGAGAAAAATATTTAAAATATGTCGAAATATGTAAACATGGGATTGAGGGAATTGAATGAAATAAGTGAATTGTATGGAGGTGGATGGAAACTAGACTTTTGGTAGGGATCATGATGTAGTGAATACAGTTGTCAAATTTAATGCTGTACACCTGAAGCTTACCTAATACCTTAAACGATTGTTACTTCAACAAAAAAAATTACTTAAGAACAGAAAGGTCTTAGTGCTTTTTTAGTCAAGTATTTAGTCAATGATTCTGTGGGTTAGTAAATTGATCTAGGTTCATTTTCGAGTTCTTTTATGACTTGTCACTTTTGTGCTGCTGTGTTTAGAGATAAAGTAGGAGACTCTGCCTCAGAGGTTGAGTAGATGTCGCCTGGAATCATAATGGTGTTTCTCATGAAACACATGGTCTAGAAGACTACTCTAGACTTTTTTACATGCCAACTCTGTAGCGAGAGTGAGTGCATGAGAGCAAGATCTAACTTTGAAAGTGGCAAAGCTCCAGTTCCAACCACATTCTCCTGGTTAAAGCAAGTCACACACAGTGCCAAACAAGACTGAGAACATGAGGTACTATATCACATATTTTATGAGAAGAGACACAAAGTTACATTGTAATGGGGTATAGAAATGGGGAAGAATGCATAATTGTAATAATTGTGACCTACCTAGAAGGATAGAGAAGAAGGAGAGAGTTATGAATCTGAATTTAAGTATGCTAGGGATTCTTGAATATATCAATCTCAATTATTTGAATATCATCCATGCTATTTAAAGTTGTAAAACAAATTACTAGCATCAGTAGACTTCTAAAGTTATGATGAATTTCTGTATCTGTCTGTCTTCAGGTGCAGAATGCAGTGCTGCAAAACATCTGTGAGTTAGTTTGAAAAAATTTAAAAGCTTTTACTTGGTGTGATATTCAAAGGGAGGGACAGAGGTTAAAGAACTTTACTCTGAAAATTCATTATCTGTAATGGCTTTGAGCTAACTCTTCTAAAATGTATTCATCTTCATATAGCAGGTGTAGAAAGATTACTCCTTGATTGTGACTCTAAAATTGTCTCATCTTACTCTAAAATTAAGCAGTGATTAAGCAACCATTTGAGTTCCTTCTGTAAGTCAGGCACTTTGCTGTAAGAATTGAGACATATGACAAAAGACATGTTCTCTACCCTGATACAAGATATAAAGAGATACATTCAGTACTACACAAATGTTTATTATACTAGAGGTACAGCCAATATGATTTAAAAGAGTAGATTAACCTATCTTGAACTTAGAGTTAGGGTGTTTGGAGATTGGAGAAATATTTGTTTATAGCTTTGAAGTTTTTAAAGATGAGTTTTAATAACCAAGCAATGTTGAAAGTTAGAAAAGTGGAATATGGAGTACTAGAGGAATAGCAACTAAAGAAGATTTTATAGTTTTGGTTTTCCAGATGAGGAACACTGAGAAGGACTGACACACAAGCAGTGACAGAAAGGATAGAAAAAAGGGGGGAGATTAGAAAGGTATAAATTAGATAGCAGTTAGTGACTGACTGGATGTGAGGGTCAAGAAACAAGAAGGCGTTGAAGATAACTTCTAGATACTTCTGTAATGTAAGTGTACAGGTATATAACTAGGTTTCACATGTGCATACTACATATGTACTGTCAATTAATAGAAAGTAGAAGAGGAATTCCCATAGAAGTCAGCACAGAGATAATATATGTACAAGCTTGTTCATTGCAGCATCAGAATTTTTAAAAGTATTACAAAAATGCAGATGTCATTATACATAGAAATAGAGAGCCAAAAATAAATGTTTCTAATACAGATCTAGAACTTGTAGATTTTTATAGCTATTTTATAGCAATACTTTCGTTTGTAGGCTTAGATTTGTAGGTTCAGGTATTTGTAATTTAGATTTGTAGTCCATTTGTTTTAATACTATGTTGAAAGCATTTCCATATCATTAAATATTCAAAACACATTTTGTAAAGGCTACATACCATTATATCCCACAATGTCTTCATACTTCTCTTTGATCATTTCCCTAATGCTTAGTATAATTCAAATTCTTATATTTAAATCTTTTTCTATACCATTGTTTAAGTAAAGGATGACCTATTTAGGACATTTTTCCTCACCAAGATCCTCTCTGGAGGATAGCAGTTATCTTATTATTTATTCCAGAGCTTAAAATGTGCCTGAACTCATAAACAGGAGTACAGTGACACCATTTTTTTTTTTCTGATGCTAATAGGTGACTTCACCCTTGTCAGAAAATTTGGACTTAAAGAAGTTATGTGATATTTAATTTCTCTTTCAAGTCAACCTCTTTTATGAAAATGCAATTCTTAAATATTACCTTACAAAGACAACTGGGATGTTTGGGAGTCCAAGAGACATGAAGCAATTATATTTATTGAGAGATGATTGAAATATAACATTAATTTCAAATGTATAGCTTTCCAATATTTGTATATATTTTGAAATGATCATCACACTAAGTCTAGTTAATATCTGTATCCATACAGAGTGTTTTTCCTGTGATACACAATTCCAATTCCACATTGGAATTTTTCCCATTCCACATATAAGTGAAACAATGTGGTATTTATTTTAAATGCCTGAATTATTTCCCTTAGCACAATGCCCCAAGGTCCTTTCAAGTTGTCTTAAAGGCATGATTTCCTTCTTTTTTATGGATGAGTAGCATTCCACTGTGCAGTATATATGCTAGGCAGATAAGATAGATAACTATCATATATTAAATGGATATATGTGTGTTTTATATATTTAAAACATCAAAAATTCTGATGCTGCAATGAACAATATATGAATATACGTATTCATATATATATATTTTTTTTTTCATCCATCAATGGACATTTAGGTTGTTTCCATAACTCTTTGCTTTTGAGTTAAGTTCTTCAAATTTTAGATATTAATCCTTTATCAAATATATGATTTGCAAATTTTTCTCTTATTCGCTAACTTGTCTTTCCATTTGGTAGATGGTTTTCTTTTCTATGCAAAGCTTTCTCGTTTGATATAAAGAGCGAGTGAGGGAGTCATATTGATCTCCATTCCTTTTTTTTTTTTTTTTAAGATTTATTTATTTATACATACAAGCTGGGGTACAGGCCAGAGGCGTGGGGCAGCGAGAGGGTTCACCAGAGACAGAGTGGGGAGTAGAACAGGCAGATCAGAAACACACTGCTGAGGGGAGCAGCGGGCGAGGCAGGAGAGGTCTGCCGCACCATGTGGGATCCTCCCCGGCCGGGCGTCGAACTCACGTCACCGCTGCCGACAGCTCCACAGTGCAGCGCTTAACCGCTGCGCCACCGGGGAGGCCCTGATCTCCATTCTTTAATTACTTTCAGTATTTAAAGATAGTAGTGTTTCTCATAAAACCTAGATCTTTTATATTCTTGAAAATGGAAATTCTAGAAATTATGTTCCAAAAATTAATAAACATTCACAGCATTTATGTATTTTTTCCTAGCAACTAATAGGTAACCATGAGTGGGTAATGTGTTTCTATATGTTGTTTAGTTCTTTTTAGGAGATTCATGAACTTTCCAGTTGGTTGCAGTAGGATACTTCGCTAATTTTTACTTTACTTGCCTGTCTTCTGTAAATGTTTGATTTTTAAAATCCGGGGCCTCCCTGGTGGTGCAGCAGTTGAGCGCTGCGCTGTGGAGCTGTCAGCAGTGGCGACACGAGTTCGACGCCCAGCTGGGGAGAATCCCACATGGCGCGGCAGACCTCTCCTGCCTCGCCCGCTGCTCCCCTCAGCAGTGTATTTCTGATTGTTCTGCTCCCCATTCTGTCTCTGGTGAACCCTCTCGCTGCCCCACGCCTCTGGCCTGTACCCCAGCTTGTATGTATAAATAAATAAATCTTAAAAAAAAATCCACTTATACTGTATATTATTTTTAAAAAGAGCATTTTAGACAGAGAATCTATTTATTTGACCTCCATCTTAGTTGATGCAACTATAGGAAACCAAAGCAATTGGCTTGTTCTATTACTTTAGTCAACAACATTTCAATTTAGAGAAAAGGCAGCAAAATTGATAGTCTGCACCTGAGCAAATGTTTGAATAGATAAACTATTCCTGTCAGTAAGCTCAGTAACTCTATGTTGATGCAGCCTTTATTTTTATATATGTAGCAGGGATTTTACTTTTGTCAGTTCTTGCATGTCTCTGAGAGTAATTATTGATGCTTGAAGTGTGCCATACACAGGAGACCATTATCTCAATTTTATGTTGGCTGACATTCTTGCCACCTATTCCATTTCAATTTCTTAGAGAAAGTATGTCTGAATTCTTCATCAGATGCATCACATACTTTAAAGTCATCTATAACCCTTGGGCTATGTGAGAGACAGAGAGAGAGAGAGAGAGAGAGAGAGAGAGAGAGAGAGAGAGAGAGAGAGAGAGAGAACGTGAGAGCGCAACACGATGTAATGAGAAATTGCTGTGCTTTTAGACCACACATTGATTTCAAGCTTACTTTTTTTGTTGCTAATTTTTAGGGACCCTGTTAGGAATCTGTGACAGCCATCCATGGCCATAGAAAATGTGATTCAGTAATTATTCTGATAACTACATGTTTTTCAAGTTGGGACTTCTATTTCTAACTGAAAAACTATCACAGAGGATGAGTTTGTCTCAATCATGACAGATGACTATACTGCATTACAGAATCAAGTATACTTACTCTTATGGTAGGGGCAGTGTATATTCACAAGGAAGGCATTGATCTTGAAAGCAAAAGAACATTGGCCTTCTGTGTCATTAAGTTGAAACTGACAATTCCTTACCATCTCCAGATTAAGAGTTAATATTTCAGACAGTGTTTTAAATTTTCACAACACTAAACTTCTCTTTACATTATCAGAACTTCCACCCAAGAATTATGATTTATTGTTTTACATCGGTGTTATTATGTCTTTGTCTAAATTCTAAATTGTATCTGTTATAGATAATAGTATTATAGATATGTGTTCCAGTGACTTATTTAGTGATAAGTTTTTCTCAAAGTATTACATTTTACAGTAATTTAATAGTATTTTATATGAAGGATTCTCACCAAATGACATGTAAAATGTATAATTTACTTAACTAAATGTTCCCTACATCCTTGTTAGTTTCTATAGGAAATTTAAAAAAAGAGACAATTTAAGTTCTTTTGCAATTTACAGTATAATGCCAGAGATCAAAATTTGAGAATAGGGGCCTCCCTGGTGGCGTAGTGGTTAGGCACTGCCTGTGGAGCTGTCAGCAGCGGTGATTCAAGTTTGATGCCCTGCTGGGGAGATTCCCACATGGCATGGCAGACCTCTCCTGCCTCCTGCCTCTCCCACTGCTCACCTCAGCAGTGTGTTTCCGTCGATCTGCCTGTTCTGCTCCCCACTCTGTCTCTGGTGAACCCTCTCGCCGCCCCCTGCCTCTGGTCTGTACCCCAGCTTGTATGCATAAATAAATAAAACTTTAAAAAAATTGAGAATAATTTTTGAATTATCAAAATTTAAAAGCTTTGTATGTAAAAAGAAATGAAGCAAACCTCAAACACACATTGCAACTTTGGTTTCATTCATCAGTCCCTGCAAGCAGTTTATAGTTACCTGAGGAAAGATCTCCTGAATACCTGCCTTCTCTCTGCATATGCTGTCTCTTAGTTCTGTTTGACTAAATGATTTTTTTCTGCATTTTTCTTGCTGGTATCCCATAAACATCTTGCCAAAATCCTATTGCTTTTTCAAAATTGTTTATGTTCTTTAGTAGGTACTATATATTTCCTCAGTAAAAGTTATATGTCGTGGGCTTTTGAAGAACAAGGTCTTATTTTCTGCTCTGTAAAGTCTGAGTTGGTTGCAGATTTTCTTCCAGCGAAGTTATTATTCTTGATT
This sequence comes from Scalopus aquaticus, assembly GCA_004024925.1. Taxonomy (NCBI): domain Eukaryota; kingdom Metazoa; phylum Chordata; class Mammalia; order Eulipotyphla; family Talpidae; genus Scalopus; species Scalopus aquaticus. Next base: position 559 of record PVIJ01021251.1, on the reverse strand, counting down.
TCATAATAACTATAATTTTGAAAAAAGACAGACCTCAAATCTTTGTAACCACTGTATATTCTGATCTGTACATTCCTGAATTAAAATTATTTCTTTGAAATGAGCTGTATATCATTTGTTATTTGAAAGAAATTCTCTTGACTATACTCATTAGGAAAACCAAGTGTTCCAAATTACTAAGGATGGATTCTGCTGTCTTCTTTTTTTCTCTACACCCTCTGGAGCACAGACATTTTAAATAGAAAGGTTCTATAATTTCTAAGTTTTAAGGCATAGTATTTAAATTGTTTTCTAGGAGAAATATTAACAAAGTACTACTAGATCATTTATTTATTTATTTATTTATTTATTTATTTATTTTTATTGTTTTTTATGTCTTTTACATTTTGTATTCCCCTTGGGTAGCCCACCACCAATTCACCCGTGATCCATCTCCATGGTCCCTTGCATTCTTTTCTATTCCATTTTGTGCCCTTATCCTCCCCTCCCCCCACCCCCCACCACCAGCTGAGTGTCTCTCTCCTATTTGGTTTCCTTATAGTCCTGTTATAAGTGAAAC
>PVIJ01021250.1:0-18939 GCA_004024925.1 Scalopus aquaticus | reverse complement strand
GCTGGGGGAGGGGAGGATAAGGGCACAAAATGAAATAGAAAAGAATACAAGGGACCATGGAGATGGATCACGGGTGAATTGGTGGTGGGCTACCCAAGGGGAATACAAAATGTAAAAGACATTAATAACAATTAAAAAAATCATAAAGAGAAAAAAAAAGAATTTCATAGGATCTTGATGTCGTTGGGAACACATGTATAGCCCACCACAGGGGGAAAGTAAAAAGGAAAGCTATTATTCAGCAACTTCATCAGTGTTAAGTTTAGAAATAATTTTTAATTTTTTCAAAGGGAAATGTGTGTAAACAAATATTTGAGACAGAAATAAATTTTCTTTCAGCAGAGGCCATAAAATATACAACTCTTTCTAATGGAAGTGGTAAAATTTTCTTTTCTGAAACACCATAGCTGTTTTAAATCAACCAGTACCTCTCTGTGTAACCAATCAAATACCCAATTCACTCTGGTCTCTTATAGAAAGAGAATATGCTGAAGGAACACACCTCATTTCTTATATTCTTCTGAAGAAAGTTAAAATAGCATGAAAGCAGTATCAAATTCATAAACTTTACTTGATCAGTGTTATTCCTCCTACACTCTGCCCTAAGATCTCTTTTTCTGACCTACTTTGACCATTTGTGGGAGTTAGTGACCTCTTTTTGATCTTTCACTCTTCATGTTAGCTTTGGACTGGACCCTTGTCTTTAACCCTCCTGGGGAACTGATTCTACTCGCTGCCTAATTCAGCACCTGACCTTCATTAGGCAGCATTTATGTCTGGAGACCCTGCTGGGGAACTCCCCCACACTGGCCTGAATTTTATTGACACTTTGGAAAGTACCAAATGACCTAACTCTGGGCAATGATCTTCTTAAGAGTTTAGTATGCAAAACACTTTTGAACTATGTCTCCTTTTCATGTGAACCACTTCTCCATTTCTCAGGTACTGATTCATAGTGACACATTATTGACTGATATGCAGTTCTGTGACTCAGATTGCTTGCTTTTTGTATGAATTAAGTATTGAGCTCTTGCTATTTGTCCTTTGAATAAAAGTATAGAGGGACGCTTAGCAACTGAGGGAAAGGAAAGCTAACATCACATTGAAAAGTCAAGGCAGAGACACAATATGGGAAAAAATGAAGATCAACTTAAAGATTTTGGATCTGAATTAACAGCAACTGAGAAGTCAGTCAAGGTTTGTAAGGAGGGGGTAATCTGATTTGACTAGTGTTTTGAGATTATTTTGGCAGTAATGGAAGGAAGACAAAACATGTCAGTGGCTGAAAATAGATTGTAACAGTGGACATAAAGGAATCTAAGAAACATTTAGAAAACATAGTAAACAGAACTTGGAGGTTGCTTTGGTATGGTGAATAAGAAAAGTGTCAGCATCAAAGAAAATTTTAAGATTTTTGATATATATGGCTGGATGGTGACGATAGTGATGAGGATATATTCAGCATCTACTACGTACCAGGTACATATATTTTATTTAATTTTCCTAACATTTTACATATAAAGAAATTGAGACTCAAAAAGGATAAGTGAGTTGCCTAAAGTTATATAGTCAGTATATAGGACTATGTGTTCTCCATATTCATAATTTTTCAGCAATCTTTTTACTTTTTCTGCAAAAACATTATCAATGAAGTTCCTGGTATAGTTACAAGTTTCAAAAGAAAAATAAAAATCTATGTAGAATGGAATTTTTGGAGCAACTTGTTCCATATATATCAAGACTAATGAAAATTCACTTCCTGACTAAAGATGTACCTTTAATGGTGGAAGGCTCACCTCTAACCCAAAGGTAACTTGACCTAGAGACAGATAGCTCAATTTTGACTGCATATTAAAACAACTTCTCTGAAATAACTGTGGCTACAAGAAAATGGTAGCAATGTTGGACACCCTGTGTAGAGAACGATTGCTTCATTCTAAGGGATAAAGAGTATCCTCATGCAAAACCAACTCAGAAAAAAATGCCAAAGTCTACCCATTCTGAATCAAATGGAAGTCATAGTTTGAATTTATTTTCAGTAAATTTGCCAACTGAATCAACAAATTAATAGTTTTCTCCAAGCTTATAGTTTCTATAAAATATATTTTCATTAGTGTTTACATAACCCAAGACTACTAGACCAAAAACAAAATTGGGGGACAGCATTCATTTTTTTCTGCAATTTTTTTTTCTGAGGAAGTGATAATAAAAACATTTAGGCCTTGAACTAGAAATCCAACAGTTTTATGTTAGGTCTATTATTTATCAGTCTAGTTGCTAGAAATATTAAAGCTGATATAGTTTCTGCTCTTATGCAACTATGCTTTCTGTAGAGAACAAAACACTGAGCATATACTTTCAAAGTAGTAACATAAGTGCTGTACTAAGAAAGATTCAATCTGCCACAGGGACACAGAGATACACTTAACCTAGCCCTAGAACCATAAAACAAAAGTTTTCTGTCATAGTCAGAGATGAGAGTATGAGATGAAAATTGATAAGAGATGAAACTGAAGAGGTAAGATGGGTTTAAGTTATGCAGAACTTTGCAAACCATACTAGGAAATATGACTTATTCTAAAAACAACTGGGCACTATAGGAGGGTCAAAAGTATGGGAAATGAAAGTGCCAGAGTGTCATGTTGGAGTCTTTCTGGAGACAGTCAAGATTGCTATAATTCAGGCTGAATAATAATAGTCACCTGAAGTAAATTGGTGCTAGTGGAGATGGAGAAAAATGGATGAATTTAGGGGAATTTTTGGAGATATTCTTAACAGCTGATGATAGATTGGGTGTGGGGGATATAAGGGAGAGAGAGAAGAATCAAGGATGGCATTTAGATTTCTGGCTTGAACAACCATGTGCATGTTAGTGCTATTAATCACAGGTAGAAAAAGGTTTTGGGGAAAAGATGGTAGGTTCAATTTTGGTCATATTGAATTTGAGTATGTGTAAGATATTCAAATAGAGTCATTCAGTAAACACTTGTTGATTTTGAAGTTTAGAAAAAGTTATTTACTTATAATACAGACTTGGGAATTGCTAGGCTATGATGAACCTTTCAAGTGATAAAGCATACATTTTATAAGACTCCACCCACAACATGGAGGAATAGAGGTTTGGATGAAACTCTCCTCTAAACCTAACTAAGAAAAAATTTGTTAACAGAAAATTTTGTAAGCTAATCATTGACAACTGGGGATTGTCACATGAAGATTTTGCATTGAAGTTGGTGGCTGTCTGTGGGGTCAAAGCAGGGAGAGGAAAGGGGAATTGTGGACAAGGCAATAGCCATTCCTGTCACCTGAAAAAACTGGGGACTGGTTACAGACACAGCAGCACATGGACCAGAAATGGTATATCATTTCAGTGGGACTTATCAGAACAGGGAGAAAAGACCAGCATACAGAGATGGGCATAAGTACTGTGGGCTCAGCTTCAGAGACTCTGGATTCTGGAAGTGAGTGTGGCAGAGCCCCCTCAGCCTTCCCTGCTGGGATATCAGAGAATGAACTGCCACTTATAGCCTGCATGCCCCATGTTACATGCATCTGTGTACTCCAAACCCCACAAGCTCTGCATGCCCCACACTACCTGCCATAAAATTTACACCTTGGAAAGGTATGATAAGTTGTCATAGCACTAGAATTGGGGTTTAATGAGGTAGTGAACTGGAGACAGAGGACAAGAAACAGTTTCTCTGCTTGGAATAGCCCTGCACCCATCAAGCGTGAGACTTAGTCTTGGGACTACAGCTTAACCTACCTCCCTTATCTGTCACCAAATTAAACAAAGAAGAGAATAATAGAAACAAAAACAAAAACAATCCCCAAATGCCCCAGTTGGAAAAAAACTAAATAAAACAGCACACTTGCTTTGGAAACAAGGACTATCTGAACACAAGACAGAAAAACCGAAAGAGAACAAAGTTCAGAGATCCATATAAAAGACTCATAATTTGAGGACCTAACAGACAGAGATTTTAGGATGAAAATCTTAAATTAAACTCTATGTGGTCCTTGCAGTTCAAACAAACATAAGAGGCAGGTCCAGGATAATAGGAAAGAGATCCAAGAATAAAATGAGTTATTTACTAAAGAGATTGAAGATATCGAAAAACACAAAAAGAAATGCTGAATGAAATGAAGACAAATGTGGAAGAATGAAGAACTTCCAAAATGGAAGATACAAAGGTACAAATAATCCAAGTGGAAGAAGATAGAGAAAAACATTTTTGAAAGATAAAGAAATTGTACAGGAAATGAGACTCCACTAGAAAATAAAAAATGAGGTGATGGGTATTCCAGAAGATGAATATAGAAATAAGGGAACAAAGACCTTATTCAAATAAATAATGGCTGAGAATTTCCCAAACAGAAGTAAATAATTAAACATGGATGTTCTAGAAGAAGAAAGAAAACCCAAATGTTTAACACAAAATGACTTCAGTAAGGACTGTTATTGTTATGTTATCAAATGTCAACTTTTTTTTCTACAGAAAAAATAAAATTATACATAAAGGCACGTGGATTAGACTTTAATCAGATATCTCAATGCTGGAAAAAAGTTGAATGATATATTTGAAGTTTGAAAATGTGAAAATTGCCAACCAAGAATATCTTGAAAAATTATCATTCAAAATGATGGAGAAATAAAATCTTTCCCAGAAAAACAGAGCAAATGAAGGTTACAGCCAACATAATTGTGCTACAAGAAATGTTGACAGGAGTTATTCTACATGAAAAGAAAAAAAAGTAAAAGAACACAAAACATTGAGCAAGTTGATAAATAGTAATAGAGAATCAGAAGTCTAAATATGAGTAATGTAAGAAAACAACAAAACACTAGTGGGGAGGAAGACGAACAGAATCTGTATAGTCAAAATAACAATGAGTCAATATCAGTATATAAAAGGCTATTTTAGATATAGAAAGTTTTATATAACAATCATCATAAGCATAAAACATGTATTTAGAACAGAAATAATTAAAAAAAAGGAATGAAGAAACAAAAAACCAGCAAGGAAAACCATGAAATGAAAAATAAAATGCAGACAAACACACGGACAAAGAAACAACTGAAAGATAAAACAGCCAAAAAAATCTGAACAGAAACAAGTACAACACCTAGAGGATATGGACAAATTCCTAGAACTATACAATCACCCAAAACTAGACAAAGAAGATATAGAACACCTAAACAGACCAATCACAAGCAAGGAAATTGAAACAGTAATTAAAAACCTCCCCCAAAACAAAAGCCCAGGACTAGATGGTTTCACAAACGAATTCTACCAAACATTCAAAAACGAAATAGTACATATATTACACAAACTCTTTCAAAAAATTGAGGAGTACTACCAAACACATTCTATGAAGCAAATATTACTCTAATACCAAAACCAGACAAAGACAACACAAAAAAAGAAAACTACAGAGCAATCTCCCTAATGAATACTGATGCAAAAATATTTAACAAAATCTTGGCCAATAAGATCCAACAATGCATCCAAAGATAATACACCACAACAAGTGGGATTTATTCCAGGGACACAAGGATGGTTCAACATCCAAAAATCAATCAGTGTAATCCAACACATCAACAAAAAGAAAAATAAAGACCATATGATCATATCAATAGAGGCTGAGAAAGCATTGGACAAAGTGCAACACCCATTTATGATAAAAGCCCTTGAAATCCTTGGGATAGAAGGAACATACGTCAACATAATAAAAGCCATATATGAGAAACCCATGGCTAATATTATCCTCAACGGTGAGAAGCTGAAGGCCTTTCCCCTAAGATCAGAAACAAGGGAAGGATGTCCACTCTCACCATTACTTTTCAATATAATATTGGAAGTCCCTGCCAGAGCAATCAGACAAGAGAAAGACATTCAAGGAATCCAAATAGGAAAAGAAGACATTAAACTGTCTCTGTTTGCAGACGATATGATAATATAAATATACAAAACCCTAAAAACTCCATAGAAATACTACTCAAAATTATAGACCAGTAAAGTAGCAGGATACAAAATCAATGCACAAAAATCAGTAGCCTTTCTATATGCAAACACCCAATCTGAAGAAAAAGAAATTAAGAAATCCATCCCCTTCAAAATTGAAACCAAAAAAATCAAATATCTGGGAATAAATCTAAAAAAAGACGTAAAAGACTTATACAAAGAAAACTATAAAACACTGTTGAAAGCAATACAAGAAGACACAAGAAAATGGAAAGATATCCCCTGCTCATGGATTGGAAGGATTAACATTATCAAAAGGGCAATCCTACCAAAAGTAATTTACAGATTCAATGCTATTCCAATAAAAATCTCAATGACATTCTTCAAAGAAATAGATCAAATACTGATGAAATTCATATGGAACCACAAAAAACCTCACATATCTAAAGCCCTCCTGACTAAAAAGAAAGAAAATGGAGGAATTTCATGCCCTGCTTTCAAACTATACTACAAAGCTGTAATAACTAAAACAACATGGTACTGGAACAAAAACAGACACAAAGACCAATGGAACCGAATAGGATACCCAGAATTAAAGCTACATATCTATGAACAACTAATCTTTGACAAAGCAGCAAAGAAAATGCAGTGGAACAAGGACAGTCTATTTAATAAATGGTGCTGGGAAAACTGGACGGCCACATGCAAAAAAATGAAACTAGACTACTACCTCACACCCTGCACAAAAACCAACTCAAAATGGATAAAAGACCTGGACGTAAGACCTGAAACCATAAAATTTATAGAAGAAAATAAAGGCAAAACTCTACAAGACATACATCTCAGCAAAATCTTTAAAGACACATCCCCTAAAGTGAAGGAAGTGAATGACAAGATAAACAGGTGGGATTACATCAATATAAAAAGCTTCTGTACAGCAAAAGAGACATTAACCAAAACAAACAGACACCCTACCACCTGGGAAAAGATCTTTGCACACAATACATCTGATAAAGGACTGATAACAAAAATTTACAAGGAACTCACACAACTCAACAACAAAAAAAGCCAATAACCCAGTCAAAAAATGGGCAGAAGAGCTAAAAAGACACTTCTCCAAAGAAGAAAAGCAAATGGCCAACAGATACATGAAAAAATGTTTAACATCACTTATAATCAAGGAAATGCAAATCAAAACCACAATGAGATACCACTTCACACTTGTGAGGATGGCACACATTATAAATACAGGCAACAACAAATGCTGGAAAGGATGTGGAGAAAAAGGAACTCTTCTACACTGCTGGTGGGAATGTGAACTGGTCCAACCACTATGGAAAGCTGTATGGTGATTCTTCAGACTGCTCAACATGGAGCTTCCATACGGCCCAGCAATACCACTTTTAGGAAGCTACACAAAGGACACAAAAACACTAATCCAAAAGAATACATGCACCCGTATGTTCATTGCGGCACTGTTCACAATAGCAAAGGTATGGAAGCAACCCAGATGTCCAAAAATAGATGATTGGATCCAGAAGATGTGGTACATATACACAATGGAATACTGTTCAGCATTCAAAGAAGATGAACACATGCAATTTGCAGCGACATGGATGGAATTAGAGGGGATCATACTCAGCGAAACAAGCCAGAAAGAAAGAGAAAAATATCGAATGGTTTCACTTACAAAGGACTATAAGGAAACCAAATAGGAGAGAGACACTTGTGGGGGTGGGCGTTGGGGAGGGTAAAGGCACAAAGTGGAGTAGAAAAGGACACAAGGGACCATGGAGATGGATCACGGGTGAATTGGTGGTGTGTTACCCAAGGGGAATACAAAATGTAAAAGATATAAATAACAATAAAATATATATTTTTAAAAAAGGAAAAAAAATAAAACAGCCAAAAAAAAAAAACCCCACAAAAAATGCCATGACAGTATATAAACTTCATATACGAATAGTCACTACAAAAGTGAATGGTCTGAATTCACCAATTAAAAGACACAAAATGACAGATGAAAGTCTGTAACAAAATACTTCAAACAAAAAAAAAAAACAAAGAAAAAATTGCTATTCTCCTATCTGATAAATTAGACTGTCAAAGAAGGTAATCAGTGACAAAGATAGACACTATATAATGTTCAAGGGAACAATTCATCAAGAAAATATAACAGTAATCAATATTCATGCACCTAACACAGGTAGAAAAAATACATAAAACAACTATTAAAATATCTAAAGCAAAACATTGCTAGCAATGCAATAATAGTAGAGACTTTCAACATCCACTTACATCAATTGATAGAACATCCAGATATCCAGTAAATAAAGAAATAATGGCTTTAAATGGAGTAAAGAATCAAATATACCTATCAGTAATTACAGTCTTCCTGTCAAAAATAAATGATTACACATTTTTCTCAAGTGTACATGTAATAATCTCAATGATAGATCAAATGCTGGGACAATAAAATGCTACAATAAAACTATGTAAAAATTGAAATTATATCAAGCATCTCTTCTGATCAAATGGCATAAAGTTAGAAAACAACCACAAAAGGAAAAATGAAAAAAAATATGTAGACTAACAAAATGCCTTTGAATAACTACTAGGTCAATGAAGATATCAGAAAAAAATTTAAAAAAAAACCTAGAGACTGATGAAAATGAAGAGACAAGCACATAGATTCTATGAGATACACTAAAAGTGATATTAAAGGGGAAATTTAGCAATACAGGCCCATTAATAAACAGAAAAATCTCACAATCTGACATTACATTTGAAGAAGTAAGAAAAATAAGAGCAAAAAAAACCACATTTCAGTACAGGAAGGAAAGCATTTTAAAGAATAGTGGAAATAAATACAAGTGAAAAATATACTAAAATCAATTAAATCAGGAGCTGGTTTTAGAATTATAAACAAAATTGATAAACCTTTAGATAGACTAACAAGAAAAGAGGAGTAAAAACCCAAATAAAAAAGATCAGAAAGAGGAGAAATTACAACAGATAGCACAGAAATATGAAGTATCATGGCAGACTACAATAAACATCTTCATTCAAACATATTGAATAACCTAGAAGAAATTTAAATTTAGATTTATACAAACATCCAAGACTGAAACAGCTTGAACAGATCAATCACAATTACTATGGAAATAGTAATCAAAAAGCTTCCAAATAGCAAAAGCCCAGCACCGATGGCTTTTTGAATGAATTTTACTAAGTCTTCGAAGAAGATCTAATACCTATATTTTATCTTCAAAGAATTTGATCAGAGGGGAATACTTCCAAACACATTTCATGAAGTCAGCGTTACCTTAATCCCCAAACCAAACAAGGATCACACAGAAAAGGAAATCTATAGACCAATATTTCTGATGTGCTTAGAGACAGAAAATTCTCAACAAAATCTTGGCAAAGTAAATGAAGCAATATATTAAGAGAATTACTCATCATGACCAAGTGGGATTCATTCCAGTGATGCAAGGATGATTCATCGTAAGTAAATTAATCATTGTCATTTACCACATAGACAAAAAGAAAGATAAAATTCACATGATTATTATAATAGACACTGAAAAATGTTTGACAATATTCAACACCCATTTATGATAAAAATCTCAATAAAAAGAGAAAAAAAAGACTTTAGTTCAACATAATGTGGGCCACATATTTCAAACCCACAGACAACATTATACTCAATGGTGGAAAAATGAAACTTTTCCCTAAGACCAGGAACATGCCAAGGATGTTCACTTTCACCACTAATGTTCAATGTAGTATTGGTTGTCCTAGCTAGAGAAATTACGCAAGAAGAAATCTGAATTTTGCAGTGGGGATCCAGAGTGACCCCTGCCCTAAGTCAAATTCTCAGCCAGAATGCCTGAAACAATCTTATGCTAGCCTCACCTCTAAATTGTCTGAGCATTAGATGTAGGGCCTGATGGGGATTATAGCTAAGACAGAGTCACAAGTTGGGAATTTTTCTCATTGCTTTTTGAATGCCAGTTTTACCGTGGGGCACATGCTCCTGCTGTTAAGATCTAGGTTTTAAAAACTGGTTTATGACAGTATTTGGTTTTTATATCAGCTTTGGCCTTAGCTGAGGGTAAGGCGGATTTTTTTTCCCCTGCATTTTACAGTCACATGTTGTGAATAATAGCCTCTTCCATAGACAGATAAAGGTGATCTGATCTGACTCTCACTGCCAGTTTGTGCTCCAGCTGTTCTCATTTGGGAGTCACAGACTTAAGCTGACAATCACCATTATACATCCTTACACCCATAATTTTATATTGGTACACCCTCGGTCCAGCTCATAGATTCTGTGCACTTCCTTCTCCAGTAGAGTCCTTGGGTTTCACATTAATAGATGTGAGCTTGTGACTTGAGTTTACAACAAAAATCTTGTATACCAGCTTCCCCTCTCATGGGTTGTACTGCCCCAGTCCTGCTCCAAACACAGTTTAATTACAATTTTCCTATCCCTTCCATCATGTGTTGCTCTTGATGCATACAATAATCATCCATTTGTCATTCATGGCCATTGACTCCTTTGTCATACATATCTGGAGGAGGTGAACTTGGCATCTTCAATCTGCTGCCACCTGCTGGTCTCAAGAAAAATTTTTTTTCATTAAAAGGTGTTGATAAGGCTGTACAGCCATACGCAAAAGAATGAAACTAGACCACTTCCTAATACGATATACAAAATGAATTCAAGATAGAATAAAGACCCCAAACCACAAAATACATAGAATATAATGAAGGCTATATGACTGACAATGTCTTAATTGTCTTTTTGAAATTGACTCCAATGGCCAGAAAATGAAAAGCAAAAGGAAACAAGGTTCTACAGAAAGCAAAAGAAACCATCACAAAATATAATTCACACAACTCAGTGACAAGAAACAACCCACTTTAAAAATAAGCAGAAAACATGACTTAGAGTTGGGCATCATATAAAAAAATTTTCATCGTCTCATTATTAGGTAAATGCAAATTACATACACAATGAGATAGCATCTCACAACTTTTAGAATGACTATTATCAAAAAGACAAGAAAAAACCGCTGTTGGTGAGGATACGGGGAAAAAGTAAGTCTCAAAAACTGTGGGAATATAAACTTGTGAACCATGTAAATCAGTATGGATATTTCTTAAAAATTTAAGACTAGAAACCCCACATGATACAAATATACAATTTCTGGATATTTACCCACAGAATGTGAAAACACTAATACAAAAAGATACATATAACTGTATGCTAACTGCATCATTTTTATTAAGCAATTATGAAAACAACTTTAGTTTCCATTGATGGATGAATGGATTATGTGTGTGTGTTTGTTCATGATTTTTATAGCAGCATAATTATACCACTATATTATCACACTACTACAAAAATTATGAAACTTGTAATTTGCAACATGAATGGACCTACAGGGTACTATACTAGGTGAAATTAGTCAGCTAGAGAAAGACAAATATTTTGTGACTTTACTCTTATATAGAATATAAAGAAATAAAGCAAATAAACAAAACTAAGCTAAAACCAAACTCTTTGATACAGAAAAGGGATTGATGACTTCAAAAGAGAAGGAAGCTGGGGGGAGCAGTAAAACAGGTAAAGGGTGTCTAGTATTTGTTCAACTGCAAGTGATAGGTAAAATCTAGAATTTGGGTGATAATCATGATGTAGTGTTTTATAGCTGTAGAGTTACAATTCTGTACATTTGAAGCATATATAATTTTATAAACTAATGTTTCTTCAGTAAAAATTTATTTAAAAAAGAAAAATTTACTGACCTTGCATTGAAGAATCACCCTTTTTTGACTTAGAGCTATTAATCAATAAAGGTTTCACTGAATGTTGATTTAAGAACTGTCTTTACTTCTAAGGCTTCCCTGCTGGCACAATGGGTTAAGTCTCAGCACTATGAAGCTATCAGCAGCCACTGCAGCACGAGTTTGATCCCCAGCCAGGGAGCTTCCCACATGGCGCAGCAGACCTCTCCTGCCTTTCCTGCCTCTCTTGCCTGCTGCTCCCCTCGGCAGTGTGTTTCAGTCAGTCTGCCTGTTCTCCTCTCCACTCTGTCTCTGGTGAATCCTCTCACCACCCCACACTTCTGGCCTACACCGGAGTTCTTGTATGCATAAGTAAATAAATCTTTAAAAAAAATGTCTTTATTTCTAACAGTTACCCTCCCAGAACCTCATACTGCTTTATGGGCTACAGAATAATTTTTCCTCAATGACATAAGCCAGACAGGAAAAGACAAACACTATTATTTCATGCATAAGTGGTGTAAAGAGAAAACAAATAGATGACCTATGTAAAACAAAAATAAACTTTTGAAGGCCAAGTTGTAAGCTGAGACCTTTTTATCCCTGGCAACTGGTAAGAAGGTCCCTACCTACAACTCAAGGTGTTATTGGAGACCGTGTTGGGACCCTGGACTTCTACACCCTACTCAGCAGTAATGAGTTGCCCCTCCCTGTTTGAATGTGTCAGAGTTGAGACTTCCATGTTTTCCAGTGGTAAAATGGCAATTCCCATGGCAGAGTGAGTGGGGACTGTGTGATGACCTGGAGGAACCCCCACACCCACCAAGCCATAACAGCAGGCACATCCCTGCACTTTTACCTCTAATGCATTAGTGAGTTTCCTTCCCCTCAATCAGAGTGGTATCACAAAAAACCCGCTAAAATGGAAGATTTAAATAAGATTCAGAGTTTTGTAATAAAACACAAAAGTGCCAGGTTACAGTGAAAAGAAAACATTTGTCATTCCAAGAACTGAAATATCAAACTGAATTTAAAAAGACAATTAATACATGACAACACAGATGTGATTTTGGGCATCATCAAAATGAAAACCATTGGTTCAGGGGGTAAACCCTGTTAAGAGTATGAGAGAAATTACAGAAAGGGAGAAAATATTTGCAGAACTTAAATCTGCCAAAGAACTAGAATCCAACATATAAGAAGAACAAAAATTTAGATAAACTTTTGGACTATAAAATATTGAAACAGAGTTGCCACTGGTTTTGGTATGAGAAAGTAATGTATTTGGAAGTTTTCATTCTTTTTTGATTATTTGGAAGAGTTTGAGTAAGGTAGGCATTAGATCATCTTTGAAGGTTTGGTAGAACTCATTTGTGAATCCATCGGTCCAGGACTCTTGTTTTTTTTTTTTTTTTTTTTGTGTCAGGGTGGTGGAGAGTGCTGAGTTAAATTTCCTTGCTTGTGATATTTTGTTCAGGGGTTCTTGGATGATTGCATAATTCTAAGAATTTGTCTTTTTTAAGGTTTTGAATTTGTTAGCATATAGTCTACGGCCATACCATCCTGAACGTGCCCAATCTCGTCTGAATTTGTTAGCATGTAGATATTCATAGTAGTTTCTATTATCCTTTGAATTTCTGCAGCAACAGTTTTGATTTCTCTGCTTTCACTTTTGACTCTATTTACTTGAGATTTCTCCCCTCTTTTCCTGGTGAGCCTTGCTGGGGCTTGTCCATTTTGTTCACTTTTTCAAAGAACCAGCTCTGAATTTCATTGATCATACTGGATCATTTGGACTTTTTAACTTCTATTTCATTTATTTCCACTTTGGTTATTATTATTTCTGTTCTACTTTTCTGGATTTGTTTGCTCCTGTGTTTCTCAAGCTGAAAGGAAAGGTTTTTTATTTGAGCTCTTCCTTGTTTCTTGATGTGGGCCTGTATTGCTATATATTTCCTTCTTAGTACTGTGTGTGCTGTGTCCCATAAGTTTTGGGTGGTTGTCTGCTCATTATCTTTTCTCTCAGAGTTTTTTTTTATTTCTTCTTTGATTTCCTCATTAACCCAGTGGTCTTTTATTAGTGTGTTTTTCAGTCTCCATGTATTAAACTTCTTCCCTCCAGTTTTTGATAGTTGATTTCTATATAATTTGATATCTTTGTGGCCTGAGAATATGCTGGGTATGATTTCAATCTTTGTGAAATTATTGATATTTGTTTTGTGTCCCAGAATGTGGAGAATATCCCATATTCATTGAAAAAAGTGTTTTCTGCTTTTTGTGGGTACAATGACTTCTATACTCTATGAGGTCCAAGAAGTCTAATTCTCCATTTATGGCTATTGTGTTCCTATTTTTTTTTCTGTCGAGCTGATCTGTCCACTGGTGATAGTGGGATGTTGACGTCTCCTACCACAAATGCACTTTTTCCAATGCTTGTTATCAGAGTTGATAGTAGTTGCATAATCTATTTTGGTGCTCCTTCCTTTGGTGCATATACATTGATGAATGTTATGTCGATGTATAGTTCCATTTATCATTATATAGTGTTCCTCTCTGTCTATTGTTACCTTTTCTAACTTCAAATCTATTTTGTCTGACATAAGTATGGCTGTCCCTGGCTTCTTTATGGTCCCATTTGTTTACAGGAATTTTTCCAATCTTTTACTTTGAGCTTATGTTTTTCTTTGGAATTTAGTTGTGTCTGCACAAGACAGCAGGAGGTTGGATTCTGTTTCCTGATCTAATTGGGTGTTCTGTGTCTTTTCCTTGGTGAGTTCAGTCCATTTATGTTTAAAGTGATTATTGATATGTGATTGTCCATTACTGCTATTTTATTCTTAATTTTTGTGGGTCTTTTCCTTATTTCATTCTTTGTGTATGTTTTTCTTTTTGCTTTTGATGTGTAAGCTGGTTTCAATATTTCTTGGAGGGTTGGTTTAGTGTTTGCAATCACTTTGAGCTTCCCTATGTCTGAAAAGGCCTTTATTCATGTATGAAGGAGATTCTTGCAGGATAGAGTATTTTTGGCTGGCAGTTTTTCTCTTTAAGTATTCAGAACACAGCATTCCATTTTCTCTTTAGTGTTCCATTCTCTTCCATAGTGTTTCTTCAGAAAATACTGATGTTAGCCTGGTTGGGTACCTTTATATATTATCTGCTTCCTTCCCCTTGCCAACTTCAGTATTCTTTCTTTGTCCTGAATTTTTAGAAATTTTACCATCATATGTCTTGCTGATGATCTAGTTTTATCTAGGAATGCTGGGGTCCATTTAACTTTGTGTATTTGTGCACTTATTCCCTTCTTTAGTTTTGGGAAGTTTTCCTCCATTATTTCTTTAAATACATTTTGTGTTTCCTTTCTCTCTCTCTTCCTCCTCTGGTATTCCTATTATACTTATGCTGCCTTTTCTCATAAAGTCTGATAGTTCTTGGAGTGTTTCTTCACTTTCAAAATTTAATTTCTGTCTTTTCTTCTCTACCCAGTTTCTTTGTACATCTGCATTTTCAATTACACCAAGTCATTGTTCCACTCAATTTATTCTACTTCTGCAATTTTCTCCTGAGTTTTCCATCTCCTGTATTTCTTTTTTGAATCCTGAAACTCCATTTTTATCTTATTTAAAGCTTCATTTTCTGTCTTCAATTCTTTGATTTAATTTGGACATTCATTTGTTTTTCTGAGTTTTCTTTGAATTTCTTTATAATTGCAATTCTAAACCCTATATCTGATAGGGAGAAAATGACTTACATGCCTGTGACTTGGGGTTCTGGGATTTGTTCTCACTTTGTGTCATACTATTTGCTTGGGGACTCATGTTGCCATTTGTTATTTGTGTGTGTGTGTGTATGAAACATCATTATTCATTACTGTACAGTTTACTTTCTCCTCTCAGGTGTAGTCCCTATAAAATCCTCACCACCAAGTCACCCAGGAACCATCACCAGTCTCCTGTGCTCTTCCTGCCCCTGTTTTAATCCCTCTCTATCTCCCGCCCCTGCTGCATATCTCCTATTTATAGTTGCCTGCTAGTTTTGCCTTTATTTTGCCCCTGATCCCTTATTTGGTTCTCCTATATTCCTCCTATAAGTGAAACTATTAAAATTTTTCTTTTTCCTTCTAAATTATTTCGCTGAGCATGATCCCCTCCAGCTCCATCCACGTTTCTACAAATGGCATATGTTTATCTTTTTTGATTGCTGAATAGTATTCCATCTTCTTGATCTAGTCATCTGTTTTGGGGCATTTAGGTTGTTTCTATATCCTAGCTATTGTAAATAGTGCTGCAATAAGCATAGGAGTACAGGTTTCCTTTTGAATTAATGTTTTTGTGTTCTTTGTGTAGATTCCTAGGAGTTGAATTGCTGGGTCATACGGTAGCTCCAGTTTTAGTAATTTGAGGAACCTCCACACAGCTTTCCACGTGGCTGGACCAGTTTGCATTCTGTTGGGTTTTTCTTTCTGCCTATTAGCTTCAGAACCATTCTGTTGCTTGAGAACCGGAATACAGCTGTTGTATGAGGGTTTTCCTCTGGGCATTGCTCCTCCACCTTCATTTGCAGGGTTCTCACCTATCTGAGCAAACAGCTGGCAGGGTCTTATAGGAGGTCATGTGGCCTCCGGCCACTCTGGCCTACTCGCTGATGAGGGCCCGGGGTCTCATGAATCTGTGTGAGTGCTGGTGGGGATCTTGTGGGAGGTCAGAGGACTTTTTGGGTCTGGGCAGGTCCTGGTGGGGTCCTGTAGAAGGTTGTGAGGCTTCTCCTGGTCTGACTAGGTGCTGGCTGAGTCCTGTAGGAGGTTATGTGGCCTCTGCTTGTCTGAGTGGGGGTAGGCGAGGCCTCTGAAAACCTCTGTCTGCTCTGGCATCCTCCCCAACAAGGATCTGGAACCTCACCAGGCTGTGAATGCACTGGCAGCATCTCACAGAAGTCCCAAGATCTCTACTGTTCTAGGAGTGGACAAGTGGGGTCCCATTGAAGGTCACAAAGCCTCAGGTCACTCTGGCTGCCTTCCCAATGGGGGTCCAGATTCTCACCTGTCTGAATGGGGTCAGTGGCATCATGGAGAGAGTCGTAAGACCTCTGCTGTTCTAGGCAGGAGCTGGCAGCATGCCATGGAATGTTTCAAGGTCTCTGGCCACTCTTGCTCCCTCCCCAACAGGGGCCCAGGTTTTCACCATTCCTGATGGGACCTGTACACAGGATTTTAACAACCATTTCAGTGATTTCATTGATCCCATGAAAGTTAAAATAACAAAATTACATGTATTTTATACTTATTATGATAAGGTCTTAAAATTAATAAATATTCGATTAATGTTAGCTAAGTTGGAATTGACTTGAGTTGATATGAATGAAGGGATAGTATCAGCAACTGAGAAGTCAAAGTGAATTCCAGAGGTACACTTGAAAACAGTCAATATGAAACTTCATTTCAGGTTAATGTTAAAATAACTTGTCATAACATGCTTGAAGTTCATCCTCCGTATGAAAGATTATACAAATGTATCTATAGGTATAGTTCCAACATTCTGACTGAAAATTCTAATGGTGCCTTGCATGGTTACCTATGAACCATACATTAGTTTGAGATATTAGTTTTGAGACATTTGTTTTGAGACAGTGGTTTTCAAGGTGTCCTCTGCAGTTTACTGAAGAGCTGAGACTTACAGTAAGTCTTAAATGTCAAAAGTATTATAACAATAATTTTAATACGCTATTTACCTTTTTTACTGTAACATTTTCACTGAGGATACAAAAGCCATGGAGGATAAAATTGCAGTTGCCTTAATACAAAAAAAGAGAGTCGTATTAAACTATACTAGGATTCTTCACTGCCATATAGTTATTGGTAAAAATAGCATTTTCACTGAAGAATGTTCTTGATGACGTGGTAAAAATGAATAATTTTATTAAATCCTTACCCTTAAGTACACTTCTTTTTAACATTCTTTGTGAAAAAAAGGAAAGTATATGTAAAGTACTTCTGTTGCATACTGAAGTGTGATGGTTATCTTAAAAACTCCTGGAAAATTTTAAAAATTTTGTCATGAACTAGACAATTTTTCTATGAAATAGCACTTATACTTGAAAGAAGAATTGAAGGAAGATTATGGCTCTTCAGATTTGGAAAGTTGGCAGACAATTCTTGGAAATGATCAAAGCGATTCTGTCACCTCAGGGAAAAGCAAATGACAAATACTTGTTGCCAATGTTAAAATTGGATTTTTCAACTAAAAATCAGAAATTTGGAAAATTTGCACTCATCACCATGTGCTTGACAGCTTACTACTACTTTCAGATTTTCTGATGAGACCAGTGGTGATAGTAACAAAAATAATGCATTTTTGATCCTGTATGGTAAATTATATCAACAGTTACATTACTCGATGAACCAACATTTCAGTAAAGAGCAGTTCATATTTTTACAAGAATGCATAGCTAAAAGATCTATTCAAAGTACAATGAATTTTAATGAAATAGAATAGAATAGAAAAAGTTCCTTGTTATGCTTTCAGAGTCCACATTTCAATTATCATGTAAAAAGCTGTCACTTGTCTAGTTTTAATGTTGCATCAAAGAATAATTCACAAATATGTGAAGAGATTATTAAAATGTTTCTCCCTTTTTCACTTACATACTCATGTGAGGCAAGTTTTTCTGCATATATTACAGTTAAAACAATATACCATAACAGATTCAATTAAAAATCATATATGAAATTCAGCTGTTTTCTATTAAGTCAATCATTAAAAAGGTTTGCAAAAATGTAAAACGACTTCATCCTTCTCACCACTTTTTGTGAGTTATATTTCATAAAATAATTTATATTAATATTTTAAACGAACCAACATTTCAAAACATCAGCTTTTAATGTCTAATACTGATAAGTGAAACCCACATAAACAAAAACTCTTTGAGAATCTAAATTTTTAAGAGTGCAAAGAGGTATGGGACTAAAAAGCATGAAAATCGCTATTTTGAAGAATTTGTTTTAATTGGTTATTTGGGAAATGCTGATTGAGGAATCATTTTTGCTTGTCCGTGTCTAATATTCCTGTCACTTGAAGTCCATTATCTTGTGTTCACAGTGTCTTCTGTGGCCTTTCTACCACTTGGGGCCTCTGTACTGTGTGTGCATGGCCTCTCTATGCACGTGTGTGTGTGTGTGTGTGTG
>PVIJ01021249.1:0-18824 GCA_004024925.1 Scalopus aquaticus | reverse complement strand
AATTTGAGGGTTTCCATGAGAATTATAAATGCAGGGCAAACTGGGATGCAAAGCTGGCCATCCAGGAATAGACCAGGGGACAGGAGCCTCAAAGGGTCAAAATGTAAGAACCAACCCAGTTACCAGCAGGGGTCAAGGGCAAAAATATAGTGAGGAAATGCTTGCAAAGAGTAGGAAACCAGAGCAATATTCTATCGGTAATCAGGCTACAAGAAATGACCCACAGGTGCTATTCTTAGCAACAATTAAGGTCACTCCTCACAACTTGTCATATCCAGTAGCCTCATCAACAAAAGGAATGAGATCACTGGAAATCTGTTCTCAGTAAAGCCACCTGTATCCTAATAATCACATACTCACAGTTTCTCTACAGAAGCTCATGGGCCATCACGGGGGGTGGTGGGGTGGGGGGGTGTGGTTGTGTGTGTCAAAGCAGACCCTACAATTGAAGGTGAGCATTTGATAAAACCACGTAAACTACAAAGCTCATTGAGCTCCAAGTCACGGGACACAATATCAGAATTAGGCTCCACCATTGAGCGGAGGTGTGAGCTTAAGCAAGTTACTGAATCTTTCTGAGCAATTCTATTATAATTTATAAAATGGAAATAACAGTAGTACTCATTCTCAAAGGGATTGAGTTTATTTTGGTGTTTTTGTTCTGTTTTTTTGTTTTTGTTCAAAGGGCTTTTTCTTTTTTAATATTGACTACCATAACATAATTAAAATACATGTGATTCACAAATTTTGAAGTCTCATCTCATGCATAAAATGTGGTGACCTGCCAAACTGAGTCATTTGTCTTCATGTGTTGTTCAGAGCTTAACTGGCTCCTGGGGTTGATCCAATTAGTCACTTATAGGTTGTAGCTTTAGGGGTCTTGAAACCATGCTAAAAACTTTCATCAGAATTTCTCTCCTTTCTGATTTTCCCTGATAAATACAGTCTCACTTTGTCACCAAACAAAATCATATTTTCCTTCCTGACCATGTCTAAATCAATTGGTTGGCCACAGAGCCTCTCAGAATATACCCCTGCAAACCAATCCCCACCCCAGCATCAGGGCCTGATTCAACTTGACGACGATGCCGTTCTTAATGAAAGTCAGGCAGCAAGGCCGCAGAGAGCCTGTCCCAGTGGAAGCACAGCAGGAAACAGATTGGGTTAATCCTCTATGTGGCTCCTGATTTTCCAAGCTTCAAAGCATAGCAGAATTGAAAATAGCCAATTTTTCTCAAATTTTCACATAGGCATCCCCTTTAAACCAATCATTTCCACAAATGTCTCATCTTTAGGGATATGTATGGTATGCAAGCCAGAGGACACTCTGAGACAATCTTGATTTTCTCTCTTTTGAGTCCCAAAAGCTGGATTCTGCAGGTATTGGTGTGGAACCATTCACAGCCGTTTTCCCTTTCAATGTGCAACTGTGTCTTTAAAAATGCAGGTTAGAATTGTGCTTTGTCCCTGGCAATGTACAGGACTTAATAAAGAATGTCCTCAACCCTTGCCTCACACAGGAGTAGGATTCACAAGTCAGCAAGATGGAGTTGTGCATTCAGAGAAACTTTCACAAAGGGAGAACCCGTCTCTGAAGAAACAGCAACAATCTATGTTCCATGGACAATGGTGAAAGGTTCCAATAAGGAAGCTACACAGGGGCCATGAAGACAGCTGCCCTTTGATGTAACAACCATCTGGACTGAAATCCCAGCCATTGTGGGGACCGGCTATGTGATCTTAGAAACTGAACACTGGCATCAATAGAATGGAGAGAACCTGAGTTGGGTTCAGATCTAGAGAAGAAACTGAGAATCCAAATTACTAAAAGAGGATTTTGCTTATGAAACTCCCACCAGAAACAGTACCGGGCCTTCAAGAAAAGTATCAGGAAAAACCCTATGTTGGTAGGGGTCAGCAATAGGAAGGCAGCTCATCTAGGAGTGCAGGTAGCAATTTCACTTATCGTCCCTGCGCAGTTTTATTTGGGAGGGAGAGAAGAATAGAGGAACTGTACAAATTAATTGGATTGGATTTCTGGAGAAAAACTGAGAATAACAAAATTGTGAGCTATTAGCCAAGGTGATATTTAACTCCCAAGCCTGTGTCCAGACACCAGCTGGTCTCAGCAAGAATTCAAGCTCAAATAGAAATGACTGAAATGAGCAGAGACTCGCCATACACACACGCGCGCGCGCACACACACACACACCCCAAGCCTTTCAAAACACAATTGTTAACTGCACCATTACTGTTGATGAACTCAGACCATAGACTTGATAGTTTCAGCCAGTCTTTGAAAACATTTCTCTGAAGTCCATGAACCTGAAATTCTAACATAAAACTTTAATAAAACCCCAATGTTTATAGGTATTCTCTCTTAAGAAAATTTGATAATGAAAGATAAACTTTGTGATAACCATTCAGACTGCTGTCTAGTAGCCAAAAATTTTACAGGTACCCATCTGCAACTTTGAGAAGTAAGGAGGGGATCATACAGGTAGTTTTAGGTCTGAACCAGTGTCAGGGTCTCCTCTGGTACTTTCTGGATTGTTTTAGTTACATTGTACATAATTAGAATTGTTTTTGGTATCATTTGCCTAAATGCTAAGAATATCACTAAGGCTTTCTAAGTTACTCTGGAAACCAGATGTTCATGGAAGTGTTAACTTTGAGAGCAACTGTGGAATATTCACAAAGGAAAGTGAATTGCTTTATAATTTCATTTGCTTCTCTCTGTTGTTAGAAGAGTTAAACCACCATGAGAGAGTTAAAGGCAGGCATTCATTAGGTGATTTTAAAAGTGCCCATGTTTTCTTAGTGTTTTCAAATCTCTTGGCTGGCACATTAGAACTCAAAGCATAGAGAGAAATTTCAAATGGAATCAACAAGCTCAGCCAGTGATCTTGGAGAAGCTAATGTAAAGTGGAAAGTTTCTGATAGACTGTAAATGGACAAATACTATTCAATTTTCAAGAAGCAGAATTCTCCAAACCATAGGCAGGGGGCTTGGCAAAAACACTGTGTTGTCATAAACAGCACTAAAGAAAGAAAGCCAAAAGGAAGAAAGATATTCACAAGGGCAAGGGATAAATCAGTATTCAGTGCAAGAATATGAGACTATGGCTCAAAACTGTCTGAGTACATGTCATATGCCAGGTACTATTCTAGGTACCTTTACATACATAATCACATACATGTGGGTTTAGAGCTAAAATCACATTTCAGGATTATGCCCTTGGAGGATGGGTAGCAGGCTTTCTGGAGAAACAGAAACATCTAGACTCTTAAGGAGGAGTAAAATGAACAGACAAGGGAATATTAAACTTGCCATGTCTGAGACAATCTGGCCCCCGTGAAGTCCTGTGAAGGGCACGTGGCAGCAGACCCCTTTGTGGTTTCTTCCCAGTCTATGAACTACTTTTTCTGAGAACAACCACTCCATTCACAGAAGGGCACCTTCATACTTCTGTTTGACATAGTTGACTGAACCAAATGTCTGCCAATGGATCTTACCTGATAGAATTTGGAATTTAGAAATATTAATCTCGGCCATATGCTAGACCTGGGAAGTGATGAAAAACTAAGCTGGAGGTGGCCATATTTGAAAGATTATTCATATGCACCAAAGAGAATATGTGGATGACAGAGAGACACAGGGTAAGACTTTGCAGCCCTGCACTAACAGAGAGAATAACCCTCATTACTCTGGCTCCAGATAGTCTTTAAGGTCTTGATTCTAGTCTCATGTAGGGTGTGGGGGGGTGTGTGTGTCTGTGTACACACATGCATGCATATCTTTCGCCTATATATCTTACTCCTGGATGCTCCTGTATTATTCTTACAAATCCTTACAAAACTTTACCTTCAATATTTAACCTAGCCATAGTGAGTTTAGAGAAATAGTCATAGAAGTTCTTGGCTTAGATGGCCATGTTTTGCAATGACAGATGTTCTCTCCTCCTAAAACATGAGTCTGATATACAATAAAAGGTCAAGATATGTGTCCAGCATATTCTATTAATTCCCCCCACATCACACTGGGTGAATGAAAATATACTGAATTGCACACCTAGAGATTTTTAAAGACCTTGTGGGAAACCGAAGGACATAGAGACAATGGTCCTATTTTAATTTTCTTCTTCTTCCTAAAGATCACAACTTTGTAAGATGGAGGAGTATGCAGTATGAAGAAGGGAGAAGCTAACACCAGAATTAGTCCCCATCTCCTGACTTTCCATAAGAGAATGGCTGAGTTGTGATAAAGGACAGAGAATTTTAAAGGGGGAGGGAAGAATGTGAGACAAGTAAATTTAAAAACAGGATCAAAGATAATAACATACAATATTGTAAAAGAGGAAAAGTTCATCAAAAAACATGCACCTAGACATTCAGAAGGCACCAGACTGGCACAGAGAGGACTTTAAGATTTAAATGTTAGGTAAAGAAGTTAAGATGAAAATGTATTGTCATTGTAGGAAAATGGCACTCTGAAGAGATTCAACTAAGTCCACTTCTCCCCATTTCCTCTTAAAATATTCCATGATAGTTTCTATCAGAGGGGGACAATCCACATTAATAGGCAAAAAGTTTGATAAGAATTTTTGATATATTTCCTATTCTGGAATGAATGTATACTCTCTATACAAAATTGGAGAGAATTAACAGTTGACACCAGCAACTAAACCAAGCCCTAGGCCCTACCCCAGAAGAGGGGCAAGAGAAGAGACTGTGTGTGGCCTGTTGGGGCCAATTTAATGGTTATACTCTACACTCTACAGCTGTACAACCAAGCTTGAGAAATCTCAGAATGGTGAGCTTACTCTTCATGTCATGATGCGGGGGGAGCCTATTTCCTCTCAACTGACAGGCTTAAGGGGGAAATGTACCAACTGGCCAGATTCCCAACCTCAATTGTATTATTGGAGTAATAGTCTGCGCCAAAATGTTTATGGAAAAGAGGGATGTTTTCTGATCCACACTCCAAATTGAAGGAAACCCTTTGTCATCATTTATACACCATATTGGGAAATATTTGCTAATCTGAAAAGGTAGAATTAATAAACTTTTCCAATGGGGTAAGCTGAGACTACTGACTTCAACTTCAAAGAGAAACCAACATCACTCGGCCCTGGTCAGACATAAGGATTAAGAATATTCCTTTAAGAATTATCCAATCCCAAAGTCAGTTTGGATGATTCAACCTCTTCCATTAGATGAGTCTACAAAGTAGAATTTCAGAGCAGTTTCTCAGGAAACCTGATCTCTTACAACACTTAAGCAAACAGGCAAAAAGCTTAAGACCACAACAGAAACAAGAAGCAGCATAAAACTGAATCTCACTATGGAACAATTTAAATCAGTATTGAACGTGGTTAATAATAGAATTAATGTTGCAGAAAAATCAATTAGTAAAATAGAAAATATGTTTGACATGCACAGAGAATTTCAAAGAAACTGACACAATGGAAAGAATATGAATAAATGTTTCTTACATCTACACTCTGCCTGGCTCTTTGGACTCTCCTGGATATTGGGAATATGAAAATTGCACCTGCCCTCAAGGTGGTCACAGCCCAGTTAGGGATCTAGAGAAATAGATTATGATCTAGATGTTATTAACTGATATCACTACCCAAAAACTGCAAAACTATCATTTTTATAATATCCACAGATATTATACAAATAAGACACCAAAAGTATTCTGATGCATTTTACAAAAGAAGAAATGTTATAGGTCTGAAGACACACATTAATACATCTAAAAATTTGGGACCCAAGCAATATTCACCAAAAAAAAAAACAAGAAAATTTCCATAGTCTGTTTAGTCTGTTTTGGGTAAAACTTATAAAATTGTGTATCACAATCTATGAGATAAAAACACAGCATTACACAGAGAAACATAAGTGGCTTCAATGTTTTTGTTGCTGTGGTCCCATTAGGAGATGGAGTGTTAAAAGATTATTTAAAAGCAGAAAACCCAAATGCCCAAAAATAGATGACTGGATCAAGAAGATGTGGTACATATATACAATGGAATATTATTCAGCATTCAAAAAAGACAAACACATGCAATTCACAGCAACATGGATGGACCTAGAGGGGATCATGATCAGTGAAATAAGCCAGAAAGAAAGAGAAAATTACCGAATGGTTTCACTTATAACAGGAATATAGGGGAGCCAAATAAGAAAGCGACATTCAGCAGGGAAGGAGGGGAGAGGGAGGGCTCAAGAGGGGGGAAGAGGGGAGCACGGAGGACTATGGTGATGGCTCCACGGGTGAACAGGTGGTGGGTAACTTATGGGGAACACACAATAATGTAAAAGATACGAATAACAAAAATAAATATTTATTAAAAAATAAAATAAAATAAATAAAAACAGAAAACCACAGGAAATACCCTAACACAAAAAAAGGACTAGAGCAAATCTATTCAAGAGAAAAAAGAAAATCATGTGTTTAAATTACAAAAGCCTCCATTTTTCATATCCTGATTGCATAAGGAAGTCTTTTCCTGGTTGAAAGAATTTCATTAATATTATATGCTATTAAAATAAGAAAGAAAGCAAAGAAAATAAAAGATCTTAGAACAAAAACACATCTTTAAAGTAAATATATATATATATATATATATATATATATATATATATATATATATGGAATTGTTGAAATAAAAAAAAATTCCATGGAGGCAATACAGTTCTGGGTAAGGTAGAAGTCAAGTCCCCCTAACTGGCAAGTTTGGAGACCATTAAAATTACTAACTTCTGCTTTGCAAAATACACTGTGAAAAAAGTGAAAAAATACCACAGAGAGAAAGTTATGCAAACACATATCTGATAAAGGGCTTGCATCCAAAATATACAGCGAACTCTAGAAACTAAACAAAATGAGTGCCTAATTAAAAAATGGGCAAAAGAGCTACACAGACACATCAGCAAAGATATATACGTGAAAATTAACACCAAAAAAATATGTTTAACAACCTATTTCATTAAGTAATTTGAAATGAAAATTTTTACTTTAGACACACCTGTTAAGTGGCTAAAATACCAAAAATTGACAGTACCAAATTGTGGTGATGAAGTAGAGAGAAGGGAAATCACAGGCCTTGATAAGGGAAATGCAAAATGGTATAACCAATTTGGAAGACAATTTGTCATTTTCTTACAAAGCTAAACGTAATTTCACCATACAATCCAGCATTTGCACTCTAGAGGTACTGATGCAAATGAGTTGAAAACTTATGTCCACACAAAAAGCTGCCTACAAACAATTACAGCAACTTTATCCTTAATTGTCAAAAACTAGAAGCAACCAAGATGTCCTTCAAAAGACAAATAGATAAACAAATTATGGTACATCCATATGATAGAATTGTCTATTCAGTGATAAAAAGAAATGAGCTATCAAGCCACAAAAACACACTATGGAAACTTAATTGAATATTGCTTAGTGAAAGAAGCAGTCTGAAAAAAGTACATACTGTGTTTCTGACTGTATGACATTCAGGAAAAGGCAAAACTATAAACATAATGAAAAGATCAGCGGTTACCAGGGTTTTGGGAAAAGAGGGATGAAAAGGTAAAGCACAGGGGATTTTTAACCATTCTGTATACTGATAGTGGTATATACATACATTTGTCAAACCCTATAGAATGTACAACACAGTGTGAACCCAAACATAATCTATAGACTCTATTTAATAATAATGTGTCAATATTGGTTTATTAATTTTAATGTAGGTACCATACTAATGAAAGATGTTAATAACAGGGGAAACTGAAATGGGAGGAGGGTAAATGGGAACTCTGTACCATCTGCTTGATTTTCTTTAAACTTAAAGCTGCTCCACAAAATAAACTAAATTTATCAAAAAAAAAAAAAGATAAACCACAGACTGGGAAAAAAATATTTGCAAATCACATATTTGATAACAAAATTTAATCTAGAAAACATAAAGAACTCTCAAAACTCAATAGTGAAAAACCAAACAGCATAATGAAAAAAGGAAAATATATTTAAGTAGACAAGTCACAAAAATACATACTCAAATGGCAAACATAAACATGAAAAGATGCTCAACATCATTCATCACTAGGGAAATTTGTGTTAAAGCAGCAGTAAACCGCCCCCGCCATGCCCCAATTAGAATGGCTAATATTAACCCCCTAAAACAGCACCAAATTCTGGAGAGAATATAAATCATTCTAGTATATTCATACACTGCTAGTGGGAATACAAAATGGCATAGTCACTTTAGAAAATGGTTTAACCGTGTCTTTTAAAATGAAACACACAGCATACAACCTTGCAATTCCATCCTAGATATTTACCCACTGAAATGAAAACCAGTATTCACAGAAAAACAGAACAAATGTCTAATATTTTTTTTCATAATCACCAATACCAGAAAACATCTATATGTCCTTCAATGTGCAAACAGATAAACAAGTTTTAGTTCATTAAATAATGGAATATAACCAAGCAATAAAAATTTAAAACTACTGATAAACACAAGGACAAATCTCAAATGTATTATGCTAAGTGACAAAAGTCAGATTCAAAATGTCATATACTTACCTGATTCTATTTATGTGAATTTTCTTAAAAGTCAAAAATATAGAGTCAGAAAATAGATTAGTGGTTGTCAGGATGTGGAGGGATGGGGAGAAGTTAACAACAAAGGGGCATGAGATGGAAATGTTCTGTGTTGATTATATTCATAGACACATAGCTGGATGCATTTGTCATAGAAGTTTACACTAAATAGTTTGAATTTAATGTATATACATTATACCTCAATCATCTGACTTTAAGTAATACACTGAGGCAAATTCTGAAGAAGACCACACTTCTCTGTTGGGCAGCAAATTCTTTCCAGGGACTCTGAGTGCACAACCCCTTGTCTACATTGTCAACCCCTCAAACCAGCATATTCATTTTTCCATGCATGTTCAAAGAGCTACCTCCACAGCTCAGGTGAGACTCTCTTCCCCAGACTTCATCAGGGGAGTTGGTCTTAAGTTGGTACTCATCAGTTACCATCTCTAATATCCATTTTAAACTCTTGTTGCCCTCTGCTATCTAGAAATTGATTCTGATTGAGAAACTGAGCAAAGATTCCTGCTTTTTATTGCAGTGACCATTCAGCCTTAGGCATCTTCATTCTTATCTTCTGATTATAGAAGTTAAGCAACATTCCCCTTGTTTACCAAACTATTTAGGTTCTAAAGATACCATGTTCTATTAACTATACCGCATCTTTTCTGCAAGTCAAGTCCTCCTAACCACCCCTCCAACCTTGCCAAATATTAGGTTCATTGTAATTCTCTCCTAATCCCCACTCGACCACAAACCCACTTCAGATCACTTGTGATGATTAAGTCTCACCATCTGGTCTCTACTGCTTTGTGGGAAAAGAAGAACTATTCCTACTGCTATTATGGCCCAAATCTGTGACTATTAACCACAGTCTGCAGGGGGGAGCTATACCTGAACATCTTAATAAGTGCATTCCTGGTGACCTTAGCGAGTGTGTACTCCCAAGGTCTTCTGATAGAACAAAATCCTCTGGTGGTCCTTTAACTTCAGATAATGTATCCATTCTAGTGTGCCTATTTTCTGATCCTTTTAATCCCTCCCTGCACCATCTGCCACAGATATTCAGGCATTTCAACACCAATTTATGTGGGCCATTGCTTTTACCAGACTTCTAAGAATCATGTCTGCACCAGCACCTAGGTTCCTTCCAAGTATCCCTTATCCAATCTCATGTTTTGTCCTCTTGGACTGAGTGCATTCAGAACCCAGCCTCACAGATACAGAACCAACCCCCCTACCCCAGCTCCTGACCAGGCCATTCAATTATTTTAAGTATAGATACTTTCCTAATTTCTGAGGCTTAACACATTCCCAGCTGAAGTATGGTGTGATTCAATGCTAGCTGTAAGCCTGGCAGCTGTTAGAAGTGGGTCAGTTCCTGAGGGGGTAACTATGGCCATATTGGAGATATCTATCTCTCTGTATTCCTATCCCATTTTGAGGTAGTGTATAATAGCTCTTAATAGAAAACATTGGGGCATTTCTACAAGCTAAAAAAATTTCTTGAAGTCAGATTGATCACATACTAGGTCACAAAACAAACATCAACAGATACACTAAAGTCAAAATCATACCTATTACCGTCTTAGATCATAAAGCAATCAAATTAGAAATAAACCATGAAAAGAAAAAAAGGAATCCTCTTACTTCAAGGAGATTGAAACCCACACTGCTGAAAGATCACTTGACTAATGAGGAGATCAAAGAAGAAATTAAAAAATACCTAGAAATGAATGACAAAGAAGAGACAACATTCCAGAATGTCTGGGATGCAGCAAAAGCAGTAATAAGAGGGAAATATATAGCAATACAGGCTCACATCAAGAAACAAGACACAACTCAAAGAAACAATCTAATCTCCCATCTCAAAGAACTAGAAAATGAACAACAAAAATACCCAAAAGCCAACGTAAGGAAGGAAATAATAAAAACCAAAGCAGAAATAAATGAAATGGAAACCAGAAAAACAATCCAGAAGATCAATGAAACCAAAAGCTGGTTCTTTGAAAAAATAAACAAAATAGACAAACCACTAGCCAGGCTTACAAAGAAAAGATGAGAGAGAACACAAATAAATAGAATCATAAATGAAAGAGGAGAAATTACAACAGACACAGCAAAAATCAAAAGAATAATCAGAAATTACTATGAACAGCTATACGAAAACAAGTTCCACAACTTAGAGGAAATGCACAAATTCCTAAAACTATACAACCACCCAAAACTAGATAAAGAAGATATAGAACATCTAAACAGGCCAATCACAAGAAGTGAAATTGAAACAGTAATCAAAACCCTCCCCCAAAACAAAAGCCCAGGACCAGATAGTTTCACAAACGAATTCTACCAAACGTTCAAAAATGAACTAATCCCTATCTTATACAAACTCTTTCAAAAAACTGAGAAGGAAGGAATACTACCAAACACGTTCTATGCGGCCAATATTACACTAATACCAAAACCAAACAAAGATAACACAAGGAAAGAAAGCTACAGACCAATCTCTTTAATGAACACAGATGCAAAAATATTCAACAAAATATTAGCCAACAGGATCCAACAATGCATCCAAAAGATAATACACCATGACCAAGTGGGATTTATTCCAGGGACACAAGGATGGTTCAACATCCAAAAATCAATCAATGTAATCCAACACATCAACAAAAAGAAAAATAAAAACCATATGATCATATCAATAGATGCTGAGAAAGCATTTGACAAAGTGTAACATCCATTCATGATAAAAGCCCTCGAAATCCTTGGGATAGAAGGAACATACCTCAATATAATAAAAGCCATATACATCAAACCCACTGCCAATATTATCCTCAATGGTGAGAAGCTGAAAGCCTTTCCCCTAAGATCAGGAACAAGGCAAGGATGTCCACTCTCACCATTGCTCTTCAATATAATACTGGAAGTCCTAGCCAGAGCAATAAGACAAGAGAAAGACATACAAGGAATCCAAATAGGGAAAGAAGAATTTAAATTATCAATTTTCACAGACAATATGATAATATACATAGAGAATCTGAAAAACTCCATAGAAAAACTACTCAAAATTATAGAGCAGTTTGGTAAAGTAGCAGGATACAAAATCAACGCACAAAAATCAGTAGCCTTCCTATAGACAAACAGTCAGAAGAAGAAGAAATCAAGAGAATCACCCCCTTCAAAATTGAAACAAAAAAAAAGTACCTGGGAATAAACCTAACAAAAGAGGTAAAGGAATTATACAAAGAAAACTATAAGAGCCTATTTAGAGAAATAGAGGAGGACACAAAAAAATGGAAAGACATCCCATGTTCATGGATTGGAAGAATTAACATTATCAAAATGACCATACTACCAAAAACAATTTACAGATTCAATGCTATTCCAATAAAAATCTCAATGACATTCTTCAAAGAATAAAACAAATATTGATGAAATTCATATGGAACCACAAAAAACCTTGAATAGCCAAAGCTCCTCTGACTAAAAAGAAAGAAAATGGAGGGATTACACTCCCAGATTTCAAACTGTACTACAAAGCCATAATAATTAAAACAGCATGGTATTGGAACCAAAACATAAGCACAGACCAATGGAATAGAATAGAAAACCCAGAAATAAAGCCACATACCTATGGACAACTAATCTTTGACAAAGAAGTGAAAAATATACAATGGAACAAGGTTAGCTTGTTCAATAAATGGTGCTGGGATAACTGGACTGCTACATGCAAAAAAAATGAAGCTAGACTACTACCTCACACCATGCACAAAAACCAACTCAAAATGGATAAAGACATGAACATAAGACCTGAAACCACAAAATTTATAGAAGAAAATATAGGCAAAACTCTACATGACATATATCTCAGCAAAATCTTTAAAGACACATCCCAAAAAGTGAACGAAGTCAAGGAAAAGGTAAACAGATGGGACTACATCAAACTAAAAAGTTTCTGTACAGCAAAAGACACAATAATTAAAACAGACACCCTACTAATTGGGAGAAAATCTTTGCACACAATACAACTGATAAAGGACTGATAAAGAAAATCTACAAGGAGCTCACACAACTCAACAAAAACAAAGTCAACAATCCAGTCAAAAAATGGGCAGAAGAGCTAAAAAGACACTTCTCCAAAGAAAAAAAGCAAATGACCAACAGCCATATGAAAAAATGTTCAACATCACTTATAATCAGGGAAATGTAAATCAAAACCACAATGAGATACCACCTCATGCCAGTGAGAATGGCGCACATTAAAAAAACAGGCAACAACAAATGCTAGCGAAGATGTGGAGAAAAAGGAACTCTTCTACACTGCTGGTGGGAATGCAAACTGGTTCAACCACTGCGAAAAGCTGTATGGCGTTTCCTCAAATTAATAAACGTGAAGCTACCATATAACCCAGCAATGCCACTTTTGGGGATCTACCCAAAGTACAAAAAAACACTAATCCAAAAGGATGCATGCACTCGTATGTTTATTGCAGCACTATTTACAATAGCGAAGATATGGAAACAACCCAGATGCCCAAAAATAGATGACTGGATCAAGAAGATGTGGTACATATACACAATGGAATACTATTCAGCATTCAAAAAATATTAACACATGCAATTCGCAGCAACATGGATGGAACTAGAAGGGCTCATGCTCAGCGAAATAAGCCAAAAGGAAAAAGAAAAATATCGAATGGTATCACTTATAACAGGAATATAGAG
Source organism: Scalopus aquaticus (assembly GCA_004024925.1). Taxonomy (NCBI): domain Eukaryota; kingdom Metazoa; phylum Chordata; class Mammalia; order Eulipotyphla; family Talpidae; genus Scalopus; species Scalopus aquaticus. Next base: position 5,494 of record PVIJ01021249.1, on the reverse strand, counting down.
GAACCAAATACAAGAGCGTCAATCAGCAAGAGAAGGGAGAGGATTGGGGCTCAGAACGGGGGAGAGGGGAGCACAGGGGACTGTGGTGATGGTTCACGGGTGAATTGGTGGTGGGAAACCTACGGGGAATATACAGTAATAAATAAAAATAACAAAACAAAACAAAACAAAAAAATTTCTTGAAGTCTAGGCAACTGGGGAGTTCATCCAATTTTCCCCCATCCCATGAGTCCAAGTCCTAGTTTCCCCAATCAAAGAAGCAATAGTTGAGCACTCAACCATTTCTGAAATATAGCCATTTCATTATCTTGAATTTTATCTTCAGGATTTTTTTGTTGTTGTTCTCATTTCATGAGATACAGATTTTTTATAAGCTACCAAAAAGATTGTCTGGTTCTATCATTCAACATTAAATTGCCATTTAACTGTTTTCAGTCTTTCATTATCTTGTCTTTAGGGTGTTAATGAAATTTAGTAATAACCACTCAATTCCATTATCCTAATATTTATCATTCCCCCAGGTATCCCAAACACCTGGATCATCACACTGATCAATGCATTTCCTTACACTGTGCATTCTCCCAAGTTACCACATTGAAATTTTGACAACTGAGTCACCAATTTGTACCACAATCTGTCTATGCCCCTCAAATGACTTGGAATTGGATGTCTCTGACAGCTGGTCAGTGGTCTAATCACAAACTCTAATGTAGTGGCTGTTTTCTCGGAACCACAGGGCCAGTTAGAGTTCCCCAGGAAGCAGACATTGAAACAGGGATAGAATTTCAAAAGCTGTATTAGGGAATAACATTTATGAGGGAAAAAAAAAGAAATGATGCAGCAGCAGCAGAATTGGGCTAGGGGAGCAGTCAGATGACAATGCTGACGTGAGAAATTCTCTGACAGCTCAACGGGAAGATCTAGAACAAAGATTGTGCATTGGGCAGAAATTTCTAGGCCCTTATACAATGGCTTTGTTCAGTCATTGACTGAAAACTACCCTCAAGAAGGCCATAATTCAAAACTGCTTTCTTCAACTGGAGCTGCCCTGTGAAGAGTGTCACCTCAATTTGAATGGTGAGGTGGACCTTAGGGAGCAAATAGCTGGAGGCTACCCACTAGCCAAACTCCTTACACCAGAACAGTGGATGCTTTCCTTAAGGGGATCTGAGCTTCCCATCACTCTGCCTATCATAGACAAAAGTATCCCAGTAAGCCCTAAAGAAGAATAAAGATGAAGCTTAGAACACAAAATATAATATACACTTATAATAAAGCTGTGAAATAAGAGTGTAGTATAGAAATAGTAACAGGCAAATACATTAAATGAACAGAATAGAGTACAGAAATAGAATCACACTTATATTTTCAACTGATTTTTGAAAAAAGTACAGTGTACTGCAAAGGAAGGGAAATTGTTTTAGCACATGGTGATATTTATTTAGAAGAAAATAAATGCTGGACCTCCCTGGTGGCATAATGGGTTAAGTCTCAGCACTATGAAGCTATCTGCGGCCATTGCAGCACCAGTTCAATACCTGGCCAGGGAGATTCCCACATGGCGCAGTAGACCTCTCCTGTATTGCCCGCTGCTCCCCTCAGCAGTACACTTCAGCATATCTGCCTGTTCTGCTCCCCACTCTGTCTCTGGTGAATCCTCTCATCACCCCACACCTCTGGCCTACACCCCAGTTCTCGTATGCATAAATAAACAACTCTTTAAAAAATAAATAAATGTTAATCTCTACTTCATATCATACACAAAAATTATTCTGAAATGTATCAAAAGCTTAAACTTTAAATCCCAAACCATTAAGTTTCTGGAAAAGAGCACAGGAGAATTCTTTTGCAACCTGGGAGGTGGCAAAAATGTCTTAGACAAGACTCAGAAAACAATAAACATTAAAGAAAAAATTGATAGACTGTCAAAATTTAAAGTTTCTGTTCATCTCAGTTGGGAGAAAATACAATGGAATACTATTGCATATCTAATAAAACTGTTAAAAAACAAGAGTGACAGCACTTAATATTGGCAAGGATGTGAAGCAACCAGAATCCTCATACATTGCTACAGGGAGCGTAAACGAAATAGCCACTTTGTTAAACAGGCAATTTTTTCAAAGTATATCCGCTCTATGAGCTAACGAGCTTACTAGTAGGTATATTTACACAAGAAAAAAAAATGTCCTTCTGCTTACTTGTACAAGAGTGTATTTATGTTCTTGTTGTTGTTTATGTTTTTGGTTTTTATTTTTATTTATTTTTTATTTTTTAATGAATTTTATTTTCCTATATGAACAGTATTTGATTTCTCCCCTCAGTTGTACTCCCATAGTTCTCCTACCACCACTGCACCCGTGATACATCTCCACAGTCCCTACAAGAGTGTATTAAATAAGAGCTTTATTCACAGTAGCTAAGCACTGGAAACCATCCACATGTCCATCAAAAATAGAATGCATAATCAGGGTGGGTTTATTTATTCCATACAGTGATACTACTACCGTTACATGCAACAGCATGAATGAATCGCAAAAGCACTAAACACAGCAAAAGAATCCATACACAAAAGAGCACATCTTACATGATTCCATTGCCATAAAGTTCCAGAACAGAAAAAAAAAATATTCTATTATGGGAGAAATCAGAGAAGTGAAGGCAGATGTTGACTGCGAAGGAACAAAGAAGAACTTTCTGGAAAACATGTATCTTTCTGGGTGGATGTTATGACTCCAAGCATGTGCCAAAGATCAGACTGTATACTTCAGCTCTGTATACTTAAATGCATCTAAATTATACCACAAGTTTTAAAAAGGGAAAAAATAAATAAACACACACAATGTAATTTTCTCATGACAATATACGAGAATGGAATATACGAGAATGGATGAAACAAAAAAGATATTTCCAAGTGTTGCTGTGGTGTGAAGCAATCACAAGTCTTATACGCTGCTATTAGGAGCTAAATTGGTACAAACCCTTTAGAAAACAGTATCAAAGCTGACCATGGCACAGCTATTCCAATTCTAGATCTATATAGTTCCAGCAGAAACATATGGGGGAAGGGTATATATACGTATTTATGGCGCTACTATCAATATTCTAGTCATATTTATTCACCAAAGGGTATGCATGTATCAGGAATGTTGACAGCAGAACTATTCAAATGATCAATAGAGGAATGAATAAATGCGATACTATATAGCAGTGAGAATAAACAATCTACAATGGAATGGAAGAATGTGGATTACTCACAAATATAACATTTCTATTCACATATAACACAGCAATGGGCAAAAAGTGCATACTCTCAGGTACCAGAATATTGGAGCAGTGACTAGAACAGAGAACAAGATGGTTGCTTGGGTTTTAGTAAGTGTCTGCTTTTTCTTTCTCTTACTGCTGGTAACATATATACTAAGTTTGTAAATTTTCATTAAATTATACTTACTTTGTACACAATTTTCTGTATGCACAATATATTATACTTGAATGCAATTTAGAATCTTACTCAAATAGCCAAGGGTTTTTCTGTTCAAGGGCAATTAATTGCAAAAATTTAAGTATGGAATTAGGAAAAGTTCCTTTCATTCTCCTTTTCTATTATCCCCTTTCCTCCCCTTCTCTCCTTCCTCCTCCTCTTGTTCATTCTCTCTCTCTCTCTCTCTCTCTCTCTCTCTCTCTCTCTCTCCCCACACACACACACACACACACACACACACACACACACACACACACAGAGTCCTCTTCTCACACCCAGCTTTCTTAGCTTCTTCTCCTCCATGTGACTCTCTCAAACAGCTTATACCAGCTGGTGACCGTGGTGACAGCTCTAGACATACTAGATAAGCCAGCCCAACAAAAACAAAAGTTCTCAAGACTCCGTGAAACAACTTGGATCCCTGGCCTATTGCACAGCCAGTCACTGTAGCCTGGAAGAAAGAATACTCTAGTTGGCTAGGCCTCTATGACTGACCCTTGGACAGAGTCTCACCCAAACCCCCCGGGCTGAATATAGAGAAAGGAGGGTTCTCCTAAGGAAAATAGGTGCTATACCAAACTAAGGAAGGATGGGGTGCCACAGACTACAGAGTCCACTATATTCAGGGAGGAGGTGTAGGCCCAAAGCCTCAGAGAGGCTAGGTGCAGCTTATCTTGCTGTCATTGAATTTTAAGCTTTCTTTTTTGCTGTTGAACTCATTTGCACCTATTTCTCAAGATACTTAAATTTTTTTTCTTCAGTAATACAACAGAATAAACATGTCAGTCTCTCAATCCCTTAAAATATTCCTTGAGGACCACAGAGATGGATCACAGGTGAATTGGTGGTGGATTACCCAAGGGGAATACAAAATGTAAAGATATAAATGCAAAAGATATAAATAACAAGATATAAATAACAATAACAAATAAATAACAATAAAAATACATACATTATATAAAATATATATATTCCTTGAGATTTCTTATCCAAATCATAATTCTCTGTGGTAAGATTTTTGTGCCCTTTCCAAAACAGAAGACCCCAATGAAATCCTCTTCTAGTTAACAGTATAATAACAGAGATATCTAGGACTTACTGTTTAAATCATAAGGCTCTAAAAGCAGAATTGCACCAGGATTAAGTCATGCAATAGCTTTCCATTACCCTGGTTTCCCTTGTCGATTAAACACAGTGACCCAGTAATTGTCTGGCCTCAGAATGCTCAGAAATGCTTTGCTGTCTCAGAATCCTTTTACATTTTCCCCTGTAGGTATATAATGCCTATATAATTTGGAGCATTCATCTCTCTATTGATCTCAGATATAGGGAAGGAACAAAAGTGCTGAGATATTGAGTTGAATTTCACAAAGCACAAAAGGCTCCCCAGGAGAAAAGGAGGCAAACTTGGACAAAAGTCGCTGACTTAGAGGTGAGGATCCAGAAGACTGTCTCCCCTGGTTATCCTGGTGAGAGTGGGAGCTGGAACTCAGAGGTGCCTATGGCGAATTCAGCCTTCCAAAGATGCTCAATACTGCTTCTTCAAAAACCCCAGTGCCCTCCTCTCCAGACTCAGGTGCGGCGCAGGCTCAGATCACCTTCTCGCCCACCTTAACTCACTCTGGCTTCTTCAGGACTATGCATGTTTCCCATTCTCAGGACTCTAAACCCAGGCAGGCTAGGAGTCAAACAAGGGTCAGCCAGGGTTGAGTGTGATTTAGGAATCTAAACTGTCACTTCTCCAAGAAACATTGATCTTAGACAGTCAGGACAGTTACCCTCAAAGATTAAAGCTGGGTCCACTATCTCCCAAGGGTCCATAGTGAGTCCTCAAGAAAAGAGAGTTTCTCTAAGAAAACATTGTCATTTGTTGTTTGCCCCTCTGCTGTACCACTCTCCTTCTTACTTTTTTTTTTAATAAATATATATTTTTATTGTTATTTATGTCTTTTACATTTTGTATTCCCCTTGGGTAGCCCACCACCAATTCACCCGTGATCCATCTCCATGGTC
>PVIJ01021248.1:0-18947 GCA_004024925.1 Scalopus aquaticus | reverse complement strand
TTGTTGAGTTGTGTGAGTTCCTTGTAAATTTTTGTTATCAGTCCTTTATCAGATGTATTGTGTGCAAAGATCTTTTCCCAGTTGGTAGGGTGTCTGTTAGTTTTGGTTAATGTCTCTTTTGCTGTACAGAAGCTTTTTATTTTGATGTAATCCCATCTGTTTATCTTGTCTTTCACTTCTTTCGCTTTGAGGGATGTGTCTTTCAAGATTTTGCTGAGATGTATGTCGTGTAGAGTTTTGCCTATATTTTCTTCTATACATTTTATGGTTTCAGGTCTTACATCCAAGTCTTTTATCCATTTTGAGTTGACTTTTATGCAGGGTGAGGTAGTAGTCTAGCTTCATTTTTTTGCATGTGGCTGTCCAGTTTTCCCAGCACCATTTATTGAAGAGACTGTCCTTGTTCCACTGCATTTTCTTTGCTTCTTTGTCAAAGATTAGTTGTTCATAGATATGTGGCTTTAATTCTGGGTATTCTATTTGGTTCCATTGGTCTTTCTGTCTGTTTTTGTTCTAGTACCATGCTGTTTTAATTATTATGGCTTTGTAATATAGTTTGAAATCAGGGCGTGGAATTCCTCCGTTTTCTTTCTTTTTACTTAGGAGGGTTTTAGCTATGCAAGGTTTTTTGTGGTTCCATATGAATTTCATCAGTAGTCGATCTATTTCTTTGAAGAATGTCATTGAGATTTTTATTGGAATAGCGTTGAATCTGTAAATTGCTTTTGGTAGGACTGCCATTTCGATAATGTTAATCCTTCCAGTCCATGAGCAGGTAATGCCTTTCCATCTTCTTGTGTCTTCTTCTTTTTCTTTCAACAGAGTTTTGTAGTTTTCTTTGTATAAGTCCTTTATGTCTTTTGTTAGATTTATTCCCAGATATTTGAATTTTTTGGTTTCGATTTTGAAGGGGATGGATTTCTTAATTTCTTCTTCTTCACATTGGGTGCTTGCATATAGGAAGGCTACTGATTTTTGTGCATTGATTTTGTATCCTGCTACTGTACTGAACTGGTCTATTATTTTTGAGTAGTTTTTCTATGGAGTTTTTAGGGTTTGGAATATATATTATCATATTGTCTGCAAATAGAGACAGTTTAATTTCTTCTTTTCCTATTTGGATCCCTTGAATGTCTTTCTCTTGTCTAATTGCTCTGGCTAGGACTTCCAGTATTATATTGAAAAGTAATGGTGATAGTGGACATCCTTGCCTGTGCCTGATCTTAGGGGAAAGGCCTTCAGCTTCTCACCGTTGAGGATAATATTGGCCATGGGTTTGTCGTATATGGCTTTTATTATGTTGAGGTATGTTCCTTCTATCCCAAGGATTTCCAGGGCTTTTATCATAAATGGGTGTTGCACTTTGTCAAATGCTTTCTCAGCATCTATTGATATGATCATATGGTCTTTATTTTTCTTTTTGTCGATGTCTTGGATTACATTGATTGATTTTCGGATGTTGAACCATCCTTGTGTCCCTGGAATAAATCCCAATTGGTCGTGGTGTATTATCTTATGGATGCATTGTTGGATCCTATTGGCCAAGATTTTGTTGAATATTTTTGCATCAGTATTCATTAGGGAGATTGGTCTGTAGTTTTCTCTTTTTGTATTGTCTTTGTCTGGTTTTGGTATTATAGTAATATTTGCTTCATAGAATGTGTTTGGTAGTACTCCTTCCTTCTCGATTTTTTGAAAGAGTTTGTGTAATATAGGGACTATTGCGCTTTTGAATGTTTGGTAGAATTCATTTGTATCACCTTACAATCTTAATCAATCGTGAATACCCTATTTAACATCAAGAACAATATTATATGATCTTAGAAGTTCAATGTTTGGAGATATTTTAAACTGGTTTTGAAGATTCATTCTACCAGTATCTAATGATGAGATATTTTATATATGCACCTTACTATTAGGCTAGCACCTCTACTCCACCAACACTGTACACAAGTTTACTTTTCTCTCTGCCAATAAGTCTGAAATTTATAATGTCCTCTTCCCCTTCCATTTTGCTATTTATAATATGGATTGTGCTAAAGAATTCAGAATACCAAACTGTTTGAATCACTGTAGGTGGGAAGAAATATATAACTAAGAACTAATTCCTTTATGCCATTTAAACTTATCCTTCCAATTCACTTGGCCAGTGTGTTTCTACATCTTCTTCAACTGTCTATTTAGATATCCCTTCCCCTGAGAAGTCTTTTCCGACCACCAAAAACTAGAGAACCTAGCTCTATAGTTCAGAAATTTTTCAACTGTGAACAATAGAAACTCAACTATAACTAGCTTGAGAAGCATGGTAGAGTGGATGCTGGTTCATGGAACTACATTTCCTACATGTCAAGAGAAAATGGGGATGAAGATGGCCACATCCAAGAGTTTAAGGAATGTGAGGAATCTGTATACCCCCTGCCTCTGTGTTATTCCTCTCCCCCCACCCTCAACCCCACCCCATCCCATACTCCTGGACTCTATGTTGCTTCATTCTCAGACAGTCTCTCAAAATGTTGACTAAAATGACCAGGGTGTGAGCTAGCAAATTATTGAAAAGAAAGTTCCTTGTTGTCATTAATTCCACTGTAGGTCTGAAGAGGATATATTACCTGACGTGGACCAAACTTTCATCGAGTGTTTACAGGAGGGCAGATTGCTCAGAATGACTATATGACTGGACACAGAGCAGGGAAGTGGCATGAATCACAGCCATGAGTCATTGATTAAGAACAGGGAATTAATTCTGAGAGGGTTAAAACAGGTTCTCCATATCATCTGTCCTACATATTCCCAAGACACCTTAAGTGAGCCCCATTTTAGAACTTATAAGTAAGTGTTGTTACTGTACAAGTCCCAAGCCAACACTGTTACAAACAGCATTTCAGTCAGTCTTCATAGAAGCCCTGTAAGGTAGGTATTAGAGCTATTTTAGAGATAAGGAAAATAACTTGCAAAAGTTTTTAGACACCCAGAGTCAAGCAATTGAACAACAGTGGACCTATGGGTAAAAAAAGAATTCTGAACTTTTTAGTGATTCTGGAGTCCCTTTCAACATGTATTCTGATGATATTGATTGATCATCTGGGCTTCTGATGGAATCAGTTTTTCTTCTAGCTATTTATAGCCTATCCATTCCAGCACACTCACCTTCTTGAACATTTTACTCCTTTCTCCAGCATCTGCAGTCTGGATGGTGGTCTCTCAACTTTGTTCAGTGACTTTTTCCAATGCTCTAGAACCACAGCAGCAGCAAGTTTACACTATTTCCTTACCTGCTTGCCAGAATACTAAACACGATGCCAAGAAAATGCTCCTAGGTCCATCAGTTCTTGGCTATGCCATGTCTATCCTGACACTCAGGATGTAGCACCCTGAGAACTCAGTCCCAGGCAGGCCACCTATGCATGTTGGCTCCGTTGTATGGTTCATAGGAGGCATCTGTTTCCTCCCCATATCAGACCAGCACATGTCCAGCTGAGTTGCAGTGTGTCTAGATGCACATCATATGTTGCAAACCACTTAGTACACTAGAGTAAGTGTATACAAACCCAGGTATGTTATTGATGGCCAGTAATTTGGTGAATACATTTTTTTCTTTCTCAAATAGGCAATTTTCCAAGTAGGGGGATTTAAAGTGTTTTGTATTCTCATGAAATGGACAACATTTTGTTGCTGAGCTATGTTCACTCTTCTTCCCTCTGTTATAACAGAGTGCAAAGACACCTGGAACATTTGATGCCCCACAGAAAATCACATTGATCCATACTTATGACATGTGCTGATTAAGCCAGACAAGCAACAGCTGGCCAGAACACTGGAGGGCATAGGAAAGCACACAGACATACTCTTCCATAGGAAGTGTCAGGGGTCAAGTACAGCTGTAAAATCTATAGTGGCCTAGTAGTTGGAGTTATGCCAGGACATGCTCTTCAAAGTAAAGATAAATTACTGCATTTTGTACTACCTGCCAACAAGAATGAAGTATGATTTCTTCCAGTCTGGGGTATTGCATATCCTATACCTAGGCATCGGGTGTTGGCTCCATTACAGACAGATGTAAAAGGTTATCAGTTTCAAGTGAAGCCAGAAGTAGGAGAGGACTCTTCAAAAGATGCAGAATGGTACCACCATCTCACCACTTGGGTCATGCTGTCATCATACTAGAAGTCTCAGTGATGGGAAAAGGTGCCAAGTGAAGTTTGTGGGGGAATCTCATTGCAGAATCCTGGGATTCTGAATTTGGACTTTGCCATCCACTGAAAAAAAATTATACACCTTTTGAAAAACAACTCTTGTCATGTTCTCAACCTTGGTATAGCAGAAGCCTGACCTTGAGATCCCAGGGAACTGCAACAGAAAGTTCCTGTAGTGAGCTGGATCCTATCAGATCCACCAAGTCACGAGGTCAGTGAACCTTGTAGCAATCCACCATGGAAGGGAAGGCTCCTCTAAGGTTGAAGCTGCGGGGCACCAGAGGGCAAGAGTAAGTGGCATGAGGGGAGCAATTACCCTCCCACCTCCGCAGGCCCCCACCACTGTTGTGCAGTGTCCCTTCCAGAGTCGGCATCTATGGCTCTACAGGGATTCCTGAAGGAATAAGCCCCTAATGTAGTTTGCAAAAAGTTAACTTTGGCAATTGGGGGAAGACTGATAATAAGTAGAGCCATGAGGCAAGAGCAAAAGAAAATCCTCTCCACCATGTCTATGGAGACAGTGCACCTGTTCTTGCCTGTTTTGCTGAAGGAGATTCAGTCCCACATTGGAATAGATGAGGACTCATGGACATGGTGAATAACTATGCGGAAGGGAAGGGGCCTACAAGGAGGCTGAGGAATGCTGAGGACAAAGAAGGTGCAGATACCTGAAATAAGATATTGGAGTGCCATTGTCTGTCAAACTCATGTTAACCCCCACCAGAGAGCATCCACCACAGAGCCACTAAGTAGCCAAGTGACTCAGTGTAAAGGCACATGGGTGACAAACTCATGGTGACAGAATCGGAGGCTCCACATGGGTTCAGCAGCATGAATTCCCACTCACAAAGGCTGGAGCTACTGCTGCCACTGAAGACTCAACTGCCAACAGCAGAGACCAACACTCAACCCCCAGCGTGGCGCTAGACGCCATCTGGCTACTTGATGACAACTGAACTTCACTGGGTCCCACAGACCTGAAAGGGCCAACAGTTCATCTCCATAGGACTCCTGTTCCCCATATGGGTTTACTTTCCTTGTTCACAGATCCTCAGCCAGCATCTCTGTCTCACAGGGTGACCAAGCATGGGGCCACTTCTCAGTATGCTCAGTGTGGGCATGAGCACATGAGATGCAGTGGTTACCCCTAGACTGTACTACCAGAAGCAGCTGGTCTCAGAGAATGCTGGAATGGCCTACTGAGGCACAGTTACAGCTCCAGCTCGAGCAGAGAGGCTATAATTCTGAGCAGGGGTTGGCAAACCCAGTCTGCCACCTGTTTTTGTAAATAAAAGTTTTATTGGCGCAGAGCCACTCTTATTTGTTCACATATTGTCTATGGCTGCTTTTGCACTAAAGGGCGGCCTTGAGTTGTTGTCACTGAAACCATATGGTCCACAAATTCTAAAATAATTATTGTCTGGCTCTTTATGGAAAGGGTTTGCTAACCTCTGTTCTCCAGTGTGTGGCACCATCAACCAGGACACATTGTAGGATGTGTCCCCAAGTGGAATCCAGGAACCAAGGGCTTGAGGCATGATTGGTGTCACCATCACATCCACTAATGTACTGGACATTATGTTTTGTGTCACAGCCGTTGTGAGTGGGTCATAGGTCCTGGTCCTCCAAAACAACCCCCTTTTTTTCAGGGGACGCAACCAGAGCCGCATGGAATTATAAGCTGAATGCCACTGTATGGGAAAGTATATCTGAGCAGCACAGGAAATAGAGTATCTTAGATAAAGGAAGGGATATTCCAAATTCCTCTGCAAAGAAGGATGTGCTCTTTCCCTACTCCCCTTCCATGGTGGAATGTAGTTAAGTCTCCTTCAGGTTGTGCTTGAATTGTAGAAAGTGTGGTAACCCAACCTTACCAGCTCTGCAGAGTAACCCACATCCAGTGATGGAGCAGAGCAATGTATGAAGTTCTGGCCCTTTGGGTCTAATGAGGCTAGTGGCACACTGGGGTGATGATGCCATCTCACAGATTCGTCTTCCCCACTCCCCACCTTGTGACATTGTGAGTGACATCAGCTTGGTAGCTTGAACTCAGTCAAATTTGGAAAATTTACATAATGGTAATTGGCAAATACTACAAATCAGGATGTGATATTTTTCCAGACAGCTAGTTGTCAAATATTTATTAGCACAACACTGGGATACCATTTTGAAAACACCATACCATGGTGGCTGAGGCTTGATTGAGTTTGTGTCATAGTTTTTCTTCTTCCTCTGCCCAATAGTCCTTCTCCCTCTATGAGCAGGTGTTGATCCCTAGTAAGGCTGCTAAATTTCATCTCATGTCTTCTCCAGAGTACTGACCTGCAATGTAGTAACTTATAGCATAAATATTACCATTACTAGTAGTATAAAATTATTATTATTGGGATAATTATTATTGGGATAATTATTATTGGGATAATTATTATCAGGATGCAATGTTTGCTGTTGTTAAAAAGCATTGCACTTGTTTTAATGACATTGTATGTCATTAACAACACTTTGTCATCAACAACACTTTGAGACAGGTTTTTGAACACATCAGATTAAAAAGTTTTAATTCTCAATACCCTGAGAAGGCCAAACAAATAGCAAAGAGCACATTTATGAAACCTTGTATTATTTCTGAAAGGCACATGAAAATAGGAATATGAGAACCAAATATCACAGGGAGACCATTGCAGTACAACTTAAGACTCATGATTAAAATTTTCATTTGAAATAGTCTCATGGAAATCCTCCTCGTATCAGTTACTCAATCACCTCCACACATAAAAATAGCTATACATGGCCTTCTTAACCATATTTTAAGATCATAAAGCATAATCACTTTTTCACATGACCTACAAAATAGTCAATAAAATATTTGGTAAAAATCCCCAACCGCTCTTAAGCCTGAAAAGTATCCTCTTTCATGGGTGCAGTCAGTAATTCTGGAGAGTAGGTGGAGTAACAGGAATGTAGACTTGAAGCCAAAAGGAGACAGTTCTGACCTAGAAAGGCCAGAAAATTAGGGGAAGAATACAGGACCAAGACACTATGTGTAAAACATAATACAGCAATACAGGTGTATCCTGAGTCCTAGATGAATTCTGTCCACTAAATACACACACACACACACACACACACACACACACACACACACACACACAGAGGAAGCAATTACCTCAAGGTTGCATTTGGGAGAACGGGACATAATTCCGCATTTATACTCTTGAATACAATGTTTTGACTGACCTCTGGCTTTCTCAACTGCCCTGTCCTCCCCAAGTGGATAACAGTGTCATCTTTATGGGTCTGCTCCTACCCTTACCCAGGATTTAGATTTTAGCTTTGGACAGTGGGTACAGGTCAGTTGTATTTACTTCCATATCTGGCTCCTAGAAACACAGGTGTTGGGAGGGTGTTATATCCATGCCACAGGTCTTTTTATTATCCCAGCTCCCCATGAAGTGGATATCAGATACTGTCTAGCTCTTGATGGCTTTGAGGAACAGTAATGATAGCAACATTCCTGGAACAAGAGAGAAAATTCTAGGTTTAACAAGTTGTGGAATTTCACACATCAGAAGCACAGAGCAGACTGATTACTGTGATAAAAGCTGGCACAGTGAAGATGAGACCATAGTTTCCAAAGGGCTATGTCCAGCTGAGTAGCCCATGTCAAATCAGAGCCTTTGAAGTTGTAGCTTAGAATTGGAAGAGTGGTCAAAAAGCACAGTAATAATGAGACAGTGGGGAGGGAGAGGGAATAAGGGAGATAGAGAAATAACTTTTGGAGGAAGATTTGTTTACAAAGTCATTTAAAGGAATATTACTGTTTTCTATATTGAGAGATGCTCTGTATGACATCTTTACAGAGAACCAGAGTAATGAATTATATTGTTCTTCAAATTTCTGGGGGTAGATTATTATTTCCTTAAATGTTACTATGAAGATGTGCAATGAGGCAGTTAAGTTTATATGGGTTATAGGGAGATAAATATATAGCCTACTTGTCAGTAAAATACATTTAAACGAGATTATCAGGGGGAAAATAGCCAAGTAAATGAAGATTCAGTTCACACACCTTATGGGCACTCAGTGATTTCAAGATGCTCCACATTTTAATGAGATTATGGCTTATACAATTCTAAGACTTGTGCTCGGCCTGTATCAGAGCCCAGATATTTATTTTCTTTTCCTTACCCACATCTTCAAACAACAAATATGATCGACAATTAGCTCATCAAAATATCTTAACTGGAGAAGTCAGAAATGATGCAGAAAAAGAGCATAAAAAGGTTTAGTTGTCAGTCCTGGACCATCAATCACTAACTAGCCTCCAGCTCTTCATATCCAGTGAGGGATCAGTGTATCCTAATACCCCAGCAGACATTTGTAAGTATATTGCCTTTAATTTCTCTTCAGTGACCTCAGTCTCCTCCTCTGTGTTTATTACTTTCCTTCATGTTCTTATTCCTTTCACCTTCCCCCCTCCCCCAATACCCAGTACCACCACTCTCACTTCTTGGGGAAGTAGGGACACTCCCCTTATCCATCCATATCTTAATGTGGAGGTGACAAATGTCTGTCATCCTACCTGTCAATTACAATCAATTCATGTAATGGCTGCCTGAAGGCTGCCTCAGAATCCTTCTCAACTCAGCCTGGGGTGGGTGAGAAGGGGAGTCTGCTATGATTAGTCAGTTCATTAGTGATGTTTGGGATGGACAGCAGACAGAGCAGAATCGCTGTGCAGTTTGTCTCAAATCTGTCTTTGTATAATTTTTAGTGAATATTTTACACAGATCCCAACTCTCAGCAAAATACTTGTATTTGTCAACAATGTCTATTATGAAATACTCCAAATATCTACAAGCATAACTGTTGGAGGGGCCAATGCCGCCAAGCCCTGTGACCCTGCACCTGCCCACAGGGACCTGTCTGGGCTGTGGAGTTGGCACCAAGCTGCTTTCCCACCAGAATGGAGGGGTAATCTCCACCCCCTGATACCTGGACTCTGAGCAAGCTGAACTGGAAGCAAATGGTGCACCCAGTGGCTGGAACTCTGTCCCCTGACCTCCTGAGCAAAGGACAGGCTGTGAAAAGGTGGAGGAGAGCAGCCATAGGAGTTTAAGAGCTGGAATACAGGTGACTAGAGTCTTCCTCCCAGGTGCCCCTTCCCCTGCAGGTCAGCCCTTTAAACTCAGGGCTGGAGCTGAGCCTGAGGGAAAATGGAGCTGGGCAGCACACCTCACATTCATTTGCAAGGTTAGGGTGGGTGAGGGCAAGTGCCATCAGCAGCTTGCTGAAGAAGAGACTGGGGAGCTGCAGGGTTCGAAGCCTTTAACCACTATATAGGAGGGAAGGAGGGAGAGAGGAGGAAAGATGGCGGGTGGGGAGGGAGAAAAAGAGAGAGAGAGAGAGAGAGAGAGAGAGAGGGAGGGAGGGAGGGAGGGAGGGAGGGAGGGGGAGAAAGAGAGAGAGAGAGAGAGAGAGAGAGAGAGAGGAAATCAGCCAGCTGCATGTGTTCTGGTTTTTAAACTCCCATGGCCACTTCACTGTGCCACTTCCCAGCAGCCCCTTGCTCAGGACATCAGGGGGTGGAGTTCGCTGCATCCTGGTAGCAGAGTAGCACTAGGCCCACTGTGCCACACAGCCCAGTGTAGGGGGGTCCATGAGGTGTGAGGTCTCAGCCACAATGGGCTGCTCTGATAGAATGACAATAAAATAATGAACCTGGCTTAGCCATAATCCAGATAAAACAAATACAAATACATAGCCAGTGTTCTTTCAACAATACTTCTAAAGACCACTTCCTCCTATTTTTTAATTATTTTGAAATAATTTCAGAAATTACCGTATTTCATCTGAAAATATTCCAGTCTATATACCTAAAGAGACCAGGACATTTTATCACTTGCCTTGCTCATTTCTTCCTAATAAACTAAGGAAAGCTTTCCCATATTAGAAATTTTTACAAGGTAGTTGGCCTCTTCTAGATAGCTTTTCTTCTTATTCCAAATTGGTTATCTGAAACTCATGGATGATTGTGTTCTATTGGAAAGGATATTTTTGCCTGTTTCTTTTGAATGGCAGAGTTCATCAGCACGTGAGAGATAAACAGTGCAGATGGGTAAGAGTGAAGCAGTAGCTAATGAGAGACAGGATGTGTGCAAAGCTCCCAAGCACAGCTGGGAAAGGGCAACTGACATCGGTCCAGTTTCATTAAGATAAAATCTAAGTTGGCTACTGACCAACAAAAATGATGATGTTGGAGGAAGGGATTATATTTTGATGAATCAATGACTTAATATTAGACAAACTATTCAATAAAGAATCTTACTAGGCTCTGGTTTCTAATTCTGTCTAGTATCAGTAAACGTTGCAGAGAGTCAGAAAGACTATATTTCATAAGTCCCTGTGTTTCATTGTTGGAGAAGAGTTAAGCCTGGAGGATGAATTGTAGTGAGGAAAGAATCAGGAATCAGGTTTCTATAGTTAATCTGGTCCTTTTTTTGGTGAAGCCATGGTAAGTAAGAAAATGCCCCACAACAGACGATGTTGTCTCCATGATTTGAACAGCTCTTTAGACAAACCAAAACCACAGGATCACCTATCTCTCTTAACCCACTGTTTCTTCTATAGCTTTAGCCCAAGTTATCGTCTTTGTTCCTGGTATTATGAAATGCTTTTTGTGTGTAATATCTGTGCCTACTCATTGCAACCAGTCCTCATCTATACACTAATACAAGAAACAGAACCGATTTGCCAATCTGTGCAATTAAACTTTTCTTATCTGACACTCCATTGCTCTATCTATGGTCTCCTCATTTCCATTTCACTCAAGCTGCTCATCTGAGCTGTCTTATTCCCTTTTGCCCAGATGTATGCCTGTTCATGAACTGTCCATGAATAATACTCTGCTTTCATTAAGCACATTAAATAAGCCCCTGCATGAGTTTGCATCACTTATCCCCCCTCCCTGAGAAAGTAGAATACTCCAAGCAAGCCGACTGACTGTTAATAAATGAATAGCAGAAAACAGAAACATTATGTTCATTGTTAAGCTTGAATTTCTACACATCACATGAGGCAGAACCAGCTCACTTGGGTGAAGAAATGATGTGCTTGATAATCTCTCATAGGTGCTCTCTTAATCCCCTTGGGCTTCAAAAACAAATGGCATGGACTAGGTGACCTCTAAGCAACAGAAATTTATTTCTCACAAGTCTGGCAGTTGCAAGTGCAAAATCAAGGTGCCAACTGACTCAGTGTCTGCTGAGATCCTCTTCTTAGTCTGTAGATTGCCTTTGTTTTGCAGTGTGGACTTTTGAGGTTTCTTTAATAAAGTTACTAATATAATTCCATTCATGAGAGCTCCCACTTGCAGGACTTAGAGACCCCAAAGGCTGCATCTTCTAGGACCATCACACTGGAAGTTAAGATTTCGACATGAATTTTAGTAACACACATCGTGACTATGTATTACCGTATGCTTTAGACTTAATAGACACGTTCTCTAAAGTGTTTTGTCATGAAAGGCACAACACAGAGGTAATTTCTCACTATTGTTTACATTACAACTTTGCTGAGTCTACTAGAACAATCATAAAATTATGTATTTTCCCAATCATCAGATAAAATATAGAATAACTCTCCCTTCTGGGCATAAAACCAACCATATTGGATTTTAAATTACATTGATTTTTGTTGTTACTGATTATTATGCTTCTGTACTTTCCTCTTATATGTCACCTCTTCACATAATGCAAAGTCCCAAGGTTATTGTTTGGCATCTGATACTGCAAATTAAAGAGTAACTTCTTTAATCACATCATCCTTCTTACAGAGAAAGCAATTGCTTATAAGAGGGTCTCATAGACAGGGTCAAGAGGGGCTACCATAATGAATATTTCAAAGTACCCTCACTTTGGAAAGAAGGCGACTTCACAGGGGGTGATGACCTATAGCCATGAGGTTTTCTATGGCTCTTTAGGGCTTTGTGGGCAGACTTTGAGGCACCTGCAGAAAAAAAATTAAGGTACACTAATAGTTTAGAGAAATTACTAGACATGGAAAACTATTGAGTTTAAATTAGTGATGTATTTAAATTTTAAAATTTCATAGGAAAAAGCACACCAGTGACGCAGTTGGTTGACAATAGAGAACAATAGGACCCCCAGAGCTGTCTTACAATGGACCCGAAGGATTGCCTCACTTAATGTGAGAACCTCAGGCTTGGAAATGGTCAATTAAAGCCAGATGACAATCTGTCAGGGACACTGAAGAGAAGATTCTTTGAGTGAAAGATCCCCAAAAGGCATCCTTGATTTTTCTCTTTCCCTTACTTCACTCCCAACTCCCCTTGTATAAATCCTAGTGGTTTTACCATCAATATATATCAGTCTGCCACATAGTAATCATGATTATCTCTTGCCTCAATTGCAGCACCTGTCCCCCATTCAATCTACCCTTTGTACCTAGACTACATTCTCACCCAGCAAATTGTAAATCAAATTATGTCATTCTCCTGCTTAAAATACCTAGCACTTGGAAAAACATAAAAAATACTACTCAGGTTTATTAGGTGTTAAAAGATTTAGCTCCCTTCTGACTTTGAAGAGTCATTTATCTGTCTCTCCTCCTCCTCTATCTCTGCATTCTGATACAGAAGTGTCCTTTCTGTGCCTCAAGCAGACAGAGTCTGTTTCACTTGAGGGGTTTTCACTGCTGTTCCTTCTTCCATAACACACTTCCCCTTGGCTCTTCTGTAGTCAATATCTTCTTGTCTCTGAGATATTGGCTCAAGATAACTTCCCTGACCATGCAGTACACACACAGTAACTCTCATAGTCATGTAATAACAGCTCAGTCAACAACAGACCATATATATATATATACAATAGTGGTCCCAATGACTTATATCACCCAGCCTAGGGTATATAGGGGCATTTAGTAGGCTGTACCATCTAGGTCTGTGTAATGTACTCTATGACATTCAGACAATGACAAAAATCACCTAATGACACATTTCTCTGAACTCATTCCACCATTAAGCAATGCATGACTATAGTCCCACTTTTTTCCTTCATAAACTTATGATTACCTGAACAACTCTCAAATATTTATTATTTCATTGTTCATTTACTTCAATCTATTTTTTCCACAAGATGTTATCTCCATGAGGACAGGCACAGTCCCTGTATGTTTTATCATCGCTGTACTCCCAAATCCTCATGAATTGTCTAGAACAGAGTGAGCATGTGGAAAAGATTTGACAGGTAAATGCACATATAGTTTCTTCCCCCATTCCTCTCCACTTTCCCCCTCCTCTCTGGTAGACAATTTTTGCAGTTAGATTTCTAGCAGTGGTTTTTGGTTTGGTTTTGTCTGATCCTTTGTTTTATTCCTCTATATTTAACATATGAGTGAAGCCATCTGTTATCTTTCTTTCTCCTTCTGGCTTTTTTCACTTAGCCTAATTGCCTCCAGTTCCATCTATGTTGTCAAAAATGGCAAGAGTTCCTTTTTTTATAGCTGAGTGGTATTTTCATTGTGTACATGCATGCATACATGTGTACATGCATGCACAATCTTCTTAATCCACTCCTCTATCATTGGGCACTTGGGTTGCTTCTGCAACTTAGCCATTGTAAATAGTGTTTCAATGAATAGGAGTGGTAATGTCCCTTTGCATTAGTGTCATGAAGTGGCTTGTCTGTTTTCTTCTATGTATTTCTATGTATTTTATGGGTTCAAGTCCTATTTTCTAAGCCTTTAATTCATTTTGAGTTAATTTTTTTATGTAGTGTGAAATAGTGGTCTAGTTTCTTTCTTTTGCATGTATTGTCCAAATCTCCCAGCATCATTTGTTGAGGAGACATTCTTGTCTCCAATGTGTACAATGGTACCTTCTCAATGGCTAACTGTCCATACAGGTTGTGAGTTTATTTCTGAACTCTCAATTCTATTCCATTTGTCTGTGTTTGTATTCGTATTCCCATACCATACTGTTTTGATTACTCTAGACTTGTAGTATAGTTTGAAGTCTGGGAGTGTAATACCTCCATTCTACCTGTTTTTTGTCAGGATTACTTTGACGATTCATAGTCTTTTTTTGTTCCATATACATTTCAACAATTTCTGTTCTATTTCTGAAGAATGTAATAATAGGAATTGCATTGAATTTGTATATTGCTTTGGGTAAGATGGCACTTTTAACAATGCTAATTGTTCCAATCCATGAGCAGGGATTATCTTTCCAATTCTTTGTGCCTTCTATTCCTTTCAAGAATATCTTATAGTTTTCATTTTGTAGGTCCTTCACCTCTGTTACTAAACTTATTTCTAGGTATTTATAACTTTCTGATGTAATAGTAAATAGGATTATTTTCCTGATTTCTTTCTCTTCTAGTTCATTGCTTGATTATAGGAACACTTTTTTTTTTTTTTTTTTTTTTTTTTTTTTTTTTTTTTTTTTTTTTTTTTTTTTTTTTTTTTTTTTTTTTTTTTTTTTTTTTTTTTTTTTTTTTTTTTTTTTTTTTTTTTTTTGGTAAATCGATTTTGTAGCCTGCCACTTTACTGTATTGATTTATTGCTTCTAGGATTTTTAGTGGACTCTTTAGGGTTTTCTGCAAATACTAATAGTTTTATTTACATTTTTTTCACTTTGGATTCCTTTTATGACTTTCTCTTGCTTAATTGCTCTAGGTGGGACTTCCAATACTATGTTGAATAGTATTGAGTATTAATGAAAGTTGAAGTCCTTGTTTTGTACCTGATCTTAGGAGAAATGCTTTCAGTTTTCTCACCATATTAGTATGAAAAACACCACTTGGTTATGATATATTATCCTTTTCATATAGTAATAGTTTCCAGTTGTAAATTTTGTCATTAAGCTTTGTATCTATGTTTATGAAGACTGTTTGTCTATAATTTTCTCTTCATATGATGTCCTCGTCTGGTTTTGATATCAGGGGCTGGCACATAGAATGAGTTGGAACATGTTCCCTCTTTTTCAATTTAATAGAATGAAATTTGTATAGAATTGTTATATATCTTCCATTAATGTGTGGTAGAATTAAAGAACAGCATCTGGCCTAGGATGTGTGTGGTTATGTATGTGGAAAAATTTTAACTGAAAATTTAATCTCTAAAAGAGTCACAGGATTATTTAGGTTTCCTTTTTCTTCATGAGTGACTTTTACAATTTGCATCTTCCCACTTGCATAAAGATATTCATAATGGTTTCATCACTCCTTTAGTATCTGTAGAATAGATAGTTATATGCTTTTCCTAGCCTATTTTTATCATTGTGGTTTAAGATTTATGAATTGTATTGATTTTGTTTAAAAAATGGCTATTGCTTTCATTCTGCATTGCTCTTTGCTTACTATTTCATTGATTTCTGCTCTGATATTTATTATTTCATTTCTTCTACTTACTTTGGTCTTAGTGTATTTTTCTTATCATACTTTTTTTAGGTAAAAATGGAGGTTACCAATTTGAGACCCTTCCTATTTTTCTAAGTTTAGCATTTAGTGCCTTATATATCCACTGATCATACTGTATTTTTATTCTGTTTATTTATTTTTTTTTAAAGATTTATTTATTCATGCATACAAGCTGGGGTACAGGCCAGAGGCGTGGGGCGGCGAGAGGGTTCACCAGAGACAGAGCGGGGAGCAGAACAGGCAGATCAGAGATATACTGCTGAGGGGAGCAGCAGGCGAGGCAGGAGAGGTCTGCCGTGCCATGTGGGATTCTCCCTGGCTGGGCATCAAACTCGCATCGTGCGCTGCCAACAGCTCCACAGCACAGCGCTCAACTGCTGCGCCACCAGGGAGGCCCCTATTCTGTTTATTTTTATATGTTGTATTTCCATTTGTATTATGTTAAAATACTTTGTGATTTTTCATTTGATTTTTCTTTTTTTATTCATGTCTTATATGTTATCTAGTACTCAAATGTTTGAGAATTTTGATTTTCTTTTGTTGATTTCTAATTTAGTTTCATTGTTGTAAGAGCATACATTGCAATTTTTAATATTTTATTATATTGAGGTATATCATTGAAATTTATTTTAAGTTCTGAATATAATCTATCTTAAGTATTCCATAAATATTATTAAAGAATTTCTGTTAAATGGAATATTCTAAAAAGATCAATTTTTGTTAATTTGGGAGACTGTGTTGTTCAGATCTTTTATCTTTATTGATTTTCCATTTTCTTCTTCTATCAATTATTTGAGAAAGGAATATTGCAATCTTTGCTTATATTTGTGAATTTTTCCTGTTACCCCTTAGAGTTTTATTCATTTTTGCTTGAGATATTTTGAAGTTCTTTTATTTGGTACACAACCATTTAGTATGGTTAAGTCCTTTTGATAAATTGGTTTATTTATCATGAGGCAATGACATTTTTTAAATACCTGTTAATATACTTTTGCTCTGAAATCTACTGCATAATATAAATTTAGTCAATTTGGCATATCCTGACTCATGTTCTTTATTCCATGGTTCCAAACAATGCATCAGAAACTCACATCCCAGATCTACAAATCAAAATTGCAGAAGACTGTTCTCAGGAATATGTATTTTTGAATAGTTACCAGGATGAGCCAGGTCATCAATAGATACCTAGTTAGATGGAAATCTGGGATTATCTTTCTGGACTGAATCATTTTGGGAGAGCTGATTTTCCAGGAACCTGGTTAGATTTGAAGATTTACAAAAGAACCAAAATGGTTAAGAGCAAATTATTTGGATAGAGTTGTAAACATTAATGTAGAATATACACCTCTATATCCTATCTAAAGTTGTGAGATTAGTTAGTAAATATGTTTTTATTGGAGAATATAAGCAACTGAATGGAAGGTGTCCTTGTCATTTGAATAAGTCAGCCTCGTGGAGAATAGATTATGCATGGTCACTTTCTTTTTTTCTTTTTTGGTACCTCTATTGCCATTTTCTAGGAATTGCATTCCATAATTTGGTTGTAATAAAAAGTGACTGCTTGGGAAATGTTTACAGAGTTGGCATTCATTTGCATGCTGCTGCCATTTCAGCTCAGGGCATTCTCTCCCTCTTCCTGGTTCTCCCTCATCTCCCCCCAACCCCCTTACAGAGCACTGATGAGATGTGACAACAGAAAACACAAGTGCATTTCCTAGAAATTTACCAACATCCAGAAGGAAAGCTCGGAGGAAAAGGAACAATAGAAAAAGGGACTTGTGGAGGGAAGAAAGTTCCTCAGCCTATCATTTGCAAATGTCAACTGCATTCTCAGGGAGCTCTAGAGACTGTTAAGCAAAGCTGTTTCTAATGAATACAACAACAACCATTTGAATCCTCTAGACTTGAGCCAGTCACATTTAACAGATCAACTGGTCTATCTTCCATTATTCTCAGAGGCAGCCTGGGCCTCACAGCATCTTTTCAATTTCAGCTTCAAATGGCTCAAGTTATAGGATTCAGTAGTATTCAATGGGAAAATGATATCAGAGAGTTAACATATTTTCCTCATAATGTTATATAATTGCTATGTACTTTGTAATATTATGTGCTGGAATATTATATAATTGCTATATACTTTACACATCCCATTTTCTTAGCACTTTGGATTCCACTGATCAATTAGTCTTCATTATTTATTAATAGAATTAGAGAACAGTTTAGAAATTGTGTAGAGTAAGTGGACCCAGATTTTCTTCTCCACTCCAGCGTTCCTTACTTGCTCACTCTTGGTAAGACACGTATCCTCTAGGTTCAATTTCTAAACCTGTAAAAAAGAGATAAAATTTCACTTTATCTCAAATGCTTGCTGAAAGAATAAAGGGCAAGACAAGGTTGCATTTGAAAAGTATAACGTAATAAAAATAATTATTAACATAATCATCTCCAAAGATGTAAAGTTGTCTTACTTCATAGAATTCTTTTTTGAGTCACAAAATATCTTAATCTTCAACATTATTCTTATAAAACAAAATATCTTATTCTTCAACATTATTTGATGAGCCTGCTCATCATTCCTTTCCTTAGCTGCTTCAATGCACAAATCATTATTTTCATTCTGAATTCTCTTTTCTTTATCGCTATATATCTGATCCTGAGGGGTCCACTGAGCAAGAATATTAAATAGAACACAATGCTAATAAGATTCTCTATCACTCTCTTCCAAGGGCATTACTTCCATAGGGTCTTGTTCATATATACTTCCTCCATTGCAATTACTATTCCTACCAAGACCTTTGTCAAATACAGATATTATAACAATTCCCTAGCACCAAATAATTAGTAAAAAAAAAAATGATTTTTTAACCAACAATGTACTACCCCTGAATAAAGATCTGTATATGATTGCATTTATGAAATTATTTACATATTTTTTTTCCATTTTTTTTTATTGTTATTTATGTCTTTTACATTTTGTATTCCCCTTGGGCAGCCCACCACCAATTCACCCGTGATCCATCTCCATGGTCCCCTGTATTCTCCTCTCTCCCATTTTGTGCCCTTATCCTCCCCCCCCACCCCCCACCGCTGAGTGTCTCTCTCCCACCCGGCCTCCCCATAGTCCTGTTATAAGTGAAACCATTCGATATTTTTCTTTTTCTTTCTGGCTTATTTCACTGAGTATGATTCCCTCTAATTCCATCCATGTTGCGGCAAATTGCATGTGTTTATCTTCTTTCCATGCTGAATAGTACTCCATTGTGTATATGTACCACATCTTCTGGATCCAATCATCTATTTTTGGACATCTGGGTTG
>PVIJ01021247.1:0-18944 GCA_004024925.1 Scalopus aquaticus | reverse complement strand
TTTTGTGCCCTTTCCCTTCCCTCCCTCCGGCTCCTTCCTCCCCCCCTCCCCCCCCACTGATTGTCTCTCTCCCACCCGGCCTCCCTATAGTCCTGTTATAAGTGAAACCATTCGATATTTTTCTCTTTCTTTCTGGCTTATTTCACTGAGTATGATCCCCTCTAATTCCATCCATGTCGATGCAAATTGCATGTGTTTACCAGTCTTTTTTTTTAACCAGTATTACCAGTCTTTTTTTTACCAGTATTTCTCTAGAAACTACTGAATATCCTTTTTCTCATGCCTGAAGAGTAATGTGTCATCCCCTCTCCCCATAACTCCATGTTTATCAATTTATTGATCTTTGCAAAATGAAGCTTTTCATATTACCAATTTTCTCCATTGTTTTTCGGTGATTATTTCATTGATCCCTGTTCTTTAATTTCAATCCTTCAGCTTACCCGGATTTAATTTGTTCTTCCTATTTCTCATGGTAGAAGCTGAGTCATATGAGACTTTGCCTGTATTCTAATATTTGAAGCATTTAATGCTATGGAGGATGTTTTATTTTAGCAGCATTCCACAGATTTCAATGGCTTTTGCTTTTTCAGTTTAAAATGTTTCATTGCCTTGCATGTCTTCTTTGATCCATGAGTTATTTAAAAGGTATGTTATTTCAAAATCAAATACACAGATTTTTTAATCTTTTTATTACTGATTTATATTTTAATTCCATTGTAGGAAAACTTTTTTCCATCATCTCAATCTTTTAAATTTTAGATTGATTTTATGGTATAAAATATGGTCTATCCTGGTGAATTTTCTATGTGTAGTTGAAAAAATTGTTTTCTGTTGTACAGTGGAATGTTCTGATATCTACTGTGTCAATAATGTAGGCTTTTCATTTGTCTTAACTATTTACCATCATTTTTTCTAAAACATCTGTGTCTGTATTTAAAGTGGATTTATTATAGATAACACAATCGGATATTGCTTTTTATTCCACTTTACAATCTGCCTTTTAATTGGGAAATTTAAACCATTTACATTTCATATGATTATTGACATAGATGGGTTAAAATCTGCCACCTTGTTACTTGTTTCCTACTTCTTTTATACATTGTTTCATTTTTCCTCCTTTGCCTTCTTTTGGATTGACTATTTTATATATATATTAAGTTTCATGGCCACTAGTTTATACTACTATAATTTAATTTTTCTTTGGTTTTACTATGTGGGTTACTATTGTGGCTTTCTGGTTTCCTTTAGAATTTATAACATGTATCTTTTTCTTATTACATTATCATATGACATCAGTATAATCTTCAAGTAATATTATCCAACTACAGGTGTAACATTATCCTTTCTCTTGACCTTAGTGATATATTGCCTATATTTAATTATATACATATATCATATATCCTATGATGTATATTTAGAATTTTTGGTTTGAAAATTATAACTTAAAGAAAATTAAGAAACAAAAAGGCTTTTCTATATACCTATATCTGCCTATTCTTTGATTTGTGTGTGTAAAAGTATTTTGACTTTATTTCTGAAAAGAGATTTCTGATGAATATAAAACTGAAGGTTGGCAAGCTTTTTTTTTGTACTAGAAATATATTGTTCTACTGTGTTCTGGCTTGTACTGTTTCTAAGGAAACTAGGTGGTGTAATTTTAAATCTTTGCTCCCTTGCATTTAAATCTTTGCTCCCTTGTTCTTCTCATCTTTTGCCCTCTGGTTATTTTTACTATTTTCTCTATTACTGGTTTTAGTTCTCAGCAATTGAGATGTGATGTGCTTTTGTAATTTTTCCTTATGTTTATTTTTTTTCAAGAGATGAAATTTAATATATGAACGCAGTTTGATATATAATACAGCATCACACCACGTAGGGCTTTTACTACTTATTTTATACATTCAGATATTTTGAAACACTTAAGGTTAAAAAACAGAACACAGAAAAATAAGCAGGATCATATTCAACACTTATAAAAAGTGATATGATGAGGAATACGAAGTAGTGATACGAGATACTTTTGTACAAGTAATATCATAAATGATCATATCTTCACATGTTTTTAAGTATTATTTGTACTCAGTGGAAGGCTATTTTTAATTCATTTGAGTAAGTCCAACCCCCAAATCCCCAACTCCATCTCCTTAACTCAGGGAGACTCTTAGACTTCTACCTAGGTTCCCTTTTCATGTACTGAGACCTGGAAAATCTCTGCAGGCCACTAAGTTAAGCCATTTGAAGGGTTCACCTTGTTTGCTTCCTCTCTCTAAGGAATCCCTGATCTTTACTACTTGCTGTTTAATTTCTAAAAACTGTTGTTTAAGGTAATTTTGCCAGGGTATCTGTTTAAGGTAAGAGGACAAAAATCTCTATGACTCCATAATGACTGAGCCAAGTCGCTAATTAAGTTTATAAAAAGAAAAAAAGTCTGTTAAAAGTCTGTTTTCATTTCAATGTAGAAAACAGATCTACCAGTTAAAATTCCAGATAAATAACAGAAATTCTTTATTAAAAATTCTTTTATAATTTCAAGATATTGATTAGTGAACTAAATAATGCTTACTAATTGAAAAGCCTTAAAAAAAGTACATGCAACTTTGAAAATGAAGGAACGTCTCTTTCATACTTATGAAGATATGTATACATTTATAAAGTATTCATATTTCTGCTGTTTCAGTAACTGAAATTGTGAGTTTGAAGACACAGCGCATTTTATCTGAAAAAACAAGCAAACAAACAAAATCACTTACACATGTCCTAGCTCTAGCTTTGCTCACTGAATTGGAATTCATCAACACTACTAGTATCCAAATTGAAGTTACCAGATACCATTTCACACTGAAAAAAAAAAAAAACAAAAACAAAACCCACAGTTTCATAGAAAATGGTCTTCTCCTAAGTTTGAGACAGAACTATGCAGATGACTAGATATACTTTGCTACAGCAAAAAGCAAGAACACTATCCACGACTGTTATCACCAAAGGACTCAAGAACCAACCAGAAGAAGTTCACTCACTTAAAACAAGACAATTGAAAAATCAGTAAGACTAACAACTTCAACGGATTGAAGTATATAAAAAATGTTTAAATCTATGAGTACAGATGATAT
The DNA here is from genome assembly GCA_004024925.1 of Scalopus aquaticus. Taxonomy (NCBI): domain Eukaryota; kingdom Metazoa; phylum Chordata; class Mammalia; order Eulipotyphla; family Talpidae; genus Scalopus; species Scalopus aquaticus. The sequence continues at coordinate 15,834 of PVIJ01021247.1, read as the reverse complement.
AAAAACAAGCACAAATTGGTCACCCCATAGGTTACTAGAGAACAATCCTTTAAATACTGAAATAAAAGAATCAAGCATTTATTCTGACAGAACTATCTATATTACTGTATAACCAAATAGAAAACGAGACTTTTTTCAACTACAGCCGTCCTAAGTAATAGATGAGGAATTACAGAATCAGAACAACTGTTATGCATTAACAGATAATAGGTCTTGAATATCAACACCTGTCAACTTCACAAAAAAAGCTAACTTTCCACCTGATCAACAGCAACATCCATGAAGGATTCTTGCTATAAATGAAAAATAAATCTGAATTTTATCAAGCCTCAGTAAACTATTCATTTTATTGAAAATTTGAAGGAAAAAAAAGCTGTTAAAAATAATAGGAAAGCATCCAGAAAGACCTACCTGTGGGAGACTATCTTCAACAAGTAAATGGGGGAAAAAAGGGAACGAGGTAGGTAAGGAAGTAGAGTGAAAGGAGAGGCCTACAGTTTCAAAGAGACTTATATATAGGACTTAGCTATCAGTCAACTGCAATCAATATTTAGGTCTTAAAACAAACAAAATATAAATTTGTATACAAACAACCATTTGTTTAAAACATAGAATTTATTAACTTGCTTATAAATGCAAGACTACTCCAGGAGTAAAACATGAGAAACTGAGAACATCAGCACCTTGGGTAAGAGAATTGGATGGCAAAATGACAGGTGTGAAAGAGATTTTGTATCTTTTGAGCTATGTGAAAATATTATCGTTTTTGAAAAACTGTTGTACTACTGCAGTTACAATGGTTGCCTAAACTAAAATCATAATCAAGTTATCAGAGAAGATGCTTTGAAATAAATAACATCAGTCTTGATTAGCAAAAGTGATATCATTACCTCATCATAAGTGTATCTATAGTCTGCTTTCTTTGATTTAAGGTCCCATAATACCACTGTTCCAGATTCAAAGCCAATCAAAAGCTGTAATAAAAGAAAATGTCACATTATTTAGAAATATTATATGAAATATTTATTTGTTGACAGCGATTATCATTTATCTGCTTTAAGTATAAAGTTATAATCAATTGCATATTTGTAAACATTTGATAATTAGGAACTCAACTGCTCTTTTCCAATCTGGGATATATATTCCTGGGAAAAACTGTTCTTTCCTTTTCCTTTTCCCTGTTCTTTCAAATATTTTAGATATGTGACACGGCATTTTCAGATGGGGAAGTAAAAGAGGAACGTCAGCAATAAGAGATGGAAAGGGCAAAATGTAATGATTTAGTGTAAACAACACTAGAGTGCTTAGGATGAAGACAATCTAAGCATTATTCTTAGATCCGCTGCTTAGTTGAGTTGCCATGTAACTCTTAGGAAATACTTTTACCCATAAAGACTGAAATAAAGTTAGAGCATTATAATGAACTTCAACCCCTTTAGCCAGCTCTAACATCCTAAAAATGTTAGAAATCTGTGCCCACAGAGTTAACCTAGAGTACTTAAGTTGAGATTATTCTATCAATACTTATTCCTACTAGAATCTTTTATAACTTAGACATTAATATATTGTTAACCAATTTCCTTTTTTCTCTCTAAAGTTATTAGTGGGTTTATTGTGCATGAATGCAGCTCTTCACAACACCAATTACTGAACTAGATCTTAGACAGGAAATATAACAGGAGTGAGCACCTTGGGACTGAAATCAGAAAAATCAGGGTTCAAAGTTCCAGCTCCACCAATAGCTAGCTTTTTACTTTTGATATATAATCTTATCAAATCTCTGCACCTCACCATCTGTAAAATAGGGAAGATATCTAACTTAAAATTTGCTTGGAAAATCAAATAAAATACTGCATATAAACTGACCAGCTGGGTCTGACACAGAGTAGAATTCAGTAAGCTGTAGTTATGATATTATGATAATGTCATAATATCAATTATGATAAATAATTTCACACTAATGCCTAAGCTTCCTTAGCCAAGACCTTTGCCTAATGTGGTGGCATCCACCCACAAGAGACTTGGTTATCACCTATATCTTTCTTTTGTGTCACAGAGATATTTGGAAATAAACAGTCACTGATGTAGTTTAAGTGAAATTTTCTATTAGAAATAAAAGGTTAAATACTATAATCTATTCTAGTACCCTAAAATCTCAAAAATGAATGAGATTAACTGGAAATTAAGGAGACTAACATAATACCAGGTTTCAAAAATCGAGAATGATAAAAGTAGTTACAATGGCTTATTTAACAAATCAAGTATATATTGAGGAGTTACTATTTATATATCTATTTTACCACATTGTATTATGATGACTACTTTATTATATGTTGTATGACAAGGGAATTATAAACCTACATCAGTATTACTTCTCTGCTCAGACTCAAGTTCAAGGGAGTTGAAACATGCACACATTTTTAATATCTAATACAAGGCAATATGCGGCAAACAGTAAAAGTGCACAACTAAGGTGCTAATGAATGTGGAAGAAACAGCATATTCTCTCACAGATATTAGGAAAGATCAATGAAATAAATACATAAATATGTTTTTAAAATCTGAGCCTTAGAATGTTGGTAGGAATTCGCTATAGGGAACAGTGAGAAATAATTCCAACCAGAGGGACTCACGTAAACAAGACATGGCAGCAGTGAAGAAGAGCTCACGTTTGGGAAACGGTAACTATTTGCTTCAACACAGCAGTCAGGTAAAGATGTTCTGAGATAATGGAATCTAGGACTGCATTTTATGGAAAGTATTTTATTTGTTAGATACTACAGAATCACTGAAAACTTCTGAAAGGAACAGTATTTTGAAAATGGCACTCTAGAAAGATTCATACGGAAATTATTCTAGAGTGGGTTGAAATGCCTAGTACAGTGGTCATAGTGAGTGTGAACAGAAAAGAGATACTATAAAAAGGAAGGACTGAAATATCTTAGTGACTGAATCAAGGGACAAGGAAGTAAAGTTTTCAATTCTCCCACTGGGCCCTCCACACAAATGCTTGGCTTCTAAACAAGTTGCCTTATATCAAACAAATGTGGAGATCTAGGTTACTGTAACTTGCTTCACACAAAATTTCTCTAAATGCATACAACTGTGTGATGATAAGCTAGATGCAAACAGTAAAGTCACCCTTTTGTTTTTCCAGTGGCAGATAAGAGAACAATTGGAACAACAGGTAGGCTTCATCACGCTGACCAAGGAAAGATAAAACCTGGGTAAACTCTTTCTAATCCAGACATCTCATTTCACTAATTTCTGATAGTGATGAACACTCTTGTATTAGGGCTAATACCACAAAACTATATAGGTCAAAAAGCTATTATTAAACAGAAGTATGTAAAAAATTGGTTTAAATTAGGAAATAGAAAGTCAGGGATAAAGAAATTTTGTTATTTTTAAATATATTGGTGAACCTAAAGTTTATAAAAGCTAGGCAATAACTGCATGAAATTGTTTCAGAGTATAAAAAATTAATATTAAAAAAATCTGCACATTAATTGATCTAGTAACAAAAATTCCAGAGTGATGCTATACAGAGACAAATCTAAAATAAACCATTATGTAATATGTGCTACAAAATTTGTCTAACTGTAATATTAAAAGGAATTTAAAACCAAAAGAAAAGTTTTTTGTCAGGTTTACCAGAAAATCAGAGGAAATATTCTGAATAAGCAAAAAATAAATTAATAATCTGTAATTGTATTTATCAAATTTTACTTGTTTTAGGGATTTTTTGCTCCTTAAAATTAAAAAAAATTCATTTGATCTTCATAATGTGTCAATACCTCATTAAGTACATATGAAATAAAACTTTGTTAGTAATTAGAACTTTGATAAGTAAGTGTATCCTGGAATAGTTTGCATATTAAAAATACCAAAATAAAATAAATGTTTTAGGAAAAATTCTACCTTTCCCTCATCCATTGGATTATCACTTATATGGACAACAGGTCCTGGGTGCGATTTAGATGATCTAAAAAAAAAATAATAATAATAAATAAGATTTTTTTACTCAATTACAATTTCAGTAAAATTAAGTATCTACTACAATTATATTAATAGAAGATAAAGACACATTTGTAAAGGATGAAAATATTTCAATAAGTGATTAATAACAGAGGAACAGTTTTTAATATGTATCAAAACAGGAATCAGAGAAAAAACTAGTAAGTGGCTCTAGTATTGACACCAGTCAGCAAAATTTATGATTAAGTGCAATTTCTGTATAGAAAATATCTTCAATTAGTATTTTAGAAGAGAGAGGCCATTAAAAACTCTCAGTTAATATTTTTTAATAAAGCAGTATCTAAATTATTGCAATCTTATTTTCCTCAATTCTAGCTGCAATTGGAGGATCTCATCAAGTTCCACTGATCACACCAAAGTAGGAAAACTATTTTTAAAAATTTAATTCAAGTAATGCCACCTATTCATGCTTAAAAGAAAATTCATTAAGATCGGAATGTGGATGAAACTGATACCTAATACAGTAGGAACGCATCTTCCTAAGGCTTAAGAGACAAGTTCACTTCATGAGTCACTTGTAAAGCATACAGACACCTGCACCAGACATGTCCGCTAGCAGCTACTGTGACCAGCCCAAAGAACAGACAGCAGAAACCCACATCTTACACCAAAGCACTGAGCTGGGATGACAATGGGCCTGTCACAGGAAGGAAAACCAGGCTTACTACACTATCACAGCTGTTCGCAAACATCACGTAAGAGACATGCCACCAGGAAGGCAGGTCTCCACTGGAGCTTTGGTGGAGCGTAAGTGAAGTGAGTGAATATGCAGGACTGTGAAGCTGTACTCTCAAAAGTATACAGCTCCTCATCCGAATAGAAAAAATAATACAATCTGGGGGGAGGAAAAGGAGATGTCACAAATTTATCCTGTGTCGGAGATGTGTAAATTCTGTAGAGTGCAATACAGAACTATTTGTTTAAAAATAAAAGCCAAAAGAAACATTGAAAATGAATACTGCCAATATCCCTAAATTTTGATCTTTATGTCTAAATAGTACAACAAAAGAAACAGAGAAAAAGAAAAGATACGAATATTATATTCTAAGAGTGAAAATTTAAAACTGAAGAGGCTTAGGGCCCTATAGTTCAACCCAGTTTTGTTGTTTCTGTTAAACATCAAAAATAAGGAAAATTAACTGTCAATTTAATTCTTCAATGTTAACTTTCACAAACATTTACACTGATTGTGAAGTCAAATAGTGGCTTAGATCAGTGTTTTCCAAACATTGGTGGCAACCCATAAGTGGGTCATGAAACCTATTTAGTGGGGCATGACCAGCATTTAAAAGAAAATAATTGGAACATAAAAGAAAAAACCGGAGTGTTTTTACCCAATAAAAGTTGTTTCATTACAGATCATTATAATTTATACATGTGAACATACATACATTTGTATATATCAATGTACATACTATAAGCAGTGCATTTAAATTTACAAACTGCAAATAGGACAATACTTTAAAAAGACTAATAAATGCGTATTTAATAGCAACAATGTATGACATAAATTTAATTACATAGATTTATTGATTAGTGATGTAATATTATCACATAGCATACTTATAATTTCACATACGAATATTTGCTCAAACTCACAGTTCAATGGCTTTATTCCACATAATGACATAGCCTGAGAGTGTGAAGGACTCCACGTTGACAATATGAATATTGCCTCGTTCAGTGCCCACATATAGCCACTTACTCTGGAAAGGCAGATGGCAAAAAGTAACCCTGCAAGAGAAACATACCCAAAAAGAAAATTAGAAAAATGTCCAGTAAATTTTATTAATTATATTAGAGAGTAAATCATGATATATATAACTTAGGAAATTAAAAAATAATACACAACCATCAGGCTTATCTATTCACTGTGATCAATATTCAATTATGCTTATTCAACTTACATCAACTAGGGCTTACAGTAAATAGCATGGTCAGACAGAATGAAGGTGAGTCCTGAACTTAGTATGTGCTTTACATCGGGCTATGTCATCCGCTGTTATTTTAGATACATCACAAATTCAGCCTTTCACCTAGAAACTATCCGTCCAATACCCACGTTATCCCTTGGTACTACCCTTATTTCTCAGGAATTAGTCAACATAACTAATTTCAGCTCCTCTGCTCTCTAGTTCTTCCAGGCAAAACACTCCTCCCACTCATTTCTCTTCAGTACAAGATTCAGTACAGTTGCCACCTCACACATATTCATACCCCATACTTTGTATCTCCATCAGGCCAACCTTGTAAGGAGAGGTAGAGTCTGCCTTCCTCACTAATTTGTAAGCCTAAGGCAGGTAATGATGGTTATTGAAATATGTACCTCCTATTTCCTGATGATATGAGAGGGCTTCACTAACAAATTATAGTAATTTACATGCATATATTAAACTTTACTATCATTCCAACAATTTCAAATATTTTCTCTATCAGCTCATTTTATTTCAGGGTAAAGATCAAAAAGTATACTGTCCTTTTTACAGCATACAGGAATTATGTAATGCTCATTTTCCCACAGACTACCTATTATGTCTCTCAAGGAATGAAGTATTTAAAATTTCAAAAGAATAGCTTCAAACAATACACAATGATAATTAGTACTCTGAATTGTCAATACAGATACTAGTTAGGCATTCGGCAAGATATAGCATATCAAACATTTGCTATTCCCATTAAAACACAGTTTCATTAGAAAATTTTCAAGATGAAAACACTGTACATGGAATTCATGGTCTCACTATTGCCGAGAGGTAGTACTCATTTAGATAGTAACTTAAGGTCCATCATCTGTATTTTCTGTTGAGTTTTATATGATAGCCTTGTCTTTCTAAAAGATATTAATGTAACTTTAACAAAGCATAGAAATGTCTGCTGAACCAAAAAACAAACAAACAAAAAAAACATTTCATAGTACTTATTACTATACAAGGCTCTAAGTCCATGGTACCTTTCTGAAAACTTTGATTCCATATAGGTCCTGAATTCAGAATTTTCCATTTTTGAAAGGCATATAATGCATATTTTGGATATTACCTAATATGAGTGTAAACACTCAATATTTTCCATCTATAATTTGTGGCAATTTATTTTTTTAATTACAATGTAATTGTCATATTATATTGTATTAGTTTCAGGTGTACAACCAGATTCAATATGTGCATATATTGCAAAACAATCGCAGCAGTAAGTCTAGTTATCATTCATCACTTGACAAAAGTCACGAGTTTTTCTTGTAATGAGAAGTTCTGAAATTTACTCTTTTAGCAACATGCAAGTATACAATTTTATCTAGTTGTTATTACTTTGCAATTACTTATTGCCCTATTACATTCCTACATATTTACCCAAGTAAAAGAAAACCTATGTCTATAGAAAACTTGTATACAAATGTTCAGAGCAACTTAGTAATAACCCCAAACTGGGAACACTTCAATGTCTACCAACAGATAAATGGATAAACAAATGGTAGTATATGCCTAAGAAAACTACTCAGTAGAAAAAAGGAATAAACATAAACAGAACCCTTGAATCTCAACATATTTATCACTGAAAGAAGGTAGACAAAAAAAAAAAGACATTGAATGACTCCATTCAATTACAATTTATATGCAATAAATAGAAATGCAAACTAATTTACTATAGCAGAGACATATCAACAGTTGCCTAGAGACTGCGGTGTGCAGGGTAGTAATAGAAAAGGGTAGTAATAGAAAAGGGATTACCACAAGGAAACATCTGGAGTAATGGATAGGTCCATTATCTTGAGGTGATGGTTTCATGGGTATACAAATGGATCAAAACTTAGAAATTCTACACTTTAAATATGGCAGTTTAGTCTATGTCAATTATAATTGATAAAGCTGTTCTATAATTTTTTGCTTTCAGAGATTAGTGGATTTAGAGATTATGAAAACAAATTGTCATTATGACAAATAAATAGATATAAGCCCTGAAGCTAGACTACCTGGGTGAGGTTCACTTCCAGCTCCATTGCTGTAGCATATGACCTTCCGTAAACCTCTCAATCTTTCAGAGTCTCAGTTTCTAGGCAGTGAAGCATATCTACCTCACAGTGTTAAGGTGAGAAGCAAATAAGACAAAAAAGCATGGCAGATACATGGGACATGATATAGGTAAGTGCTCAAAAAGTGTTAGCTAATTATTATTAAAACTTAAATTACACTCTACCAATTTGAAGTCAGACAAATTGTAACTGTGAAGTAAAACTAGTAAATAAAATTATATAGAAAATGAACAAAGTAATAAACATAAAAAAGCCCAACTATTTCATATGAAAAGTGCCTTAAACTAAAACATGAATAGAGCTAACTACTTTGAAATTTGAAATTTCTAAAATATTTCAAAATAAATAAGCCAAACTAATAAGTTAACTGAACTAAGGAAAAAAATCAGAAATATTTAACCGTTACTTTTGCATTTCTCCATTATTTTCTCTACAAAAGCAGTAACTATTAACTTTCTTAGTTATATTAGTCACCTTTGATTTTATTACTAGCAAAATTATTTTTCAAAATGTTTACAAAATTTAAACCTCGAGATTTTAGATGTATCATCCAATATTTTCAGTTCCTAGCATAGCAACAGTATACTGTAACTGTTTATCAAATATTTAAAGAAATGAATAAAACAAAAATGTATATACTCACTTTCTGAATATCACCTACCACTGTGAAATTTTTCCCCCTCTATCAATTATAGATAAACCAGCATTTACATTGCTGAGAATTTTAAATATCTTTATATTTCTAAGAAGTGAAACATGTAAAATATTCACTTAACTATCTTAGCATAAGACTTTAATATGGTCCCTAGAATGTATTTGAACAAAGAACCACCCAAATTAAAAAATTACTCAGCTCTGTAACTACCCTCATTATTTGAGTGCACTGAGAGAAAGTCAAATGGCTTTTCATGACAATTGACTTGAAAACTTCTTTACTAGCAAACTTAAACTGCTTGAACATGTGGAAATCTGAGAAGTAAAAAAACTAAAATTCCTTGTTTCAACCAAATAAATACAAAGCCAGTGAATTAGGGACAGCCCAACAAAAATGTGGTTCCTAAAACATACTACTAGAAAAGAAAATCAACATTCCTTACTAAGAATCTTAAGATTCTTAATTTAATCAGTTATTCAGTTAAAAAAATGTAAAATTGATGATAAAATGAACTTTGTTTTGTGTTCTTTTGTTATATAAACATCACATTATTTCATCATTTACAAAATAGGAATCTTAGCCACATTTGCTGAAAGTTTAAAGAATAAAGTATGCAAGTTTTTACATAATAAATTGCTGGGAAGTGATATTAATTACTTAAAAGCAAAAATGTGTGTTAAAAACACTTAAAACTATACATATACCCACCTATATATGTGAGGTGTGTATACCTATGTACATGTGTGTATATATGTATATACATACAGAAGAGAGATTAGCTGTTATGACTTAATGACTAAGAAAGTGATCCACGATGGAAAACTATTATTTTTCAGTGAAAGTGCCATAAAACAAATGACACTGAATAACCTTGGAACAAACTGATTTTAAAGAATTCTGATCAACAGATGTGAAAATACACTGAAAATAGGTAGATAGTTTCAAGAACTAAATGTCATGTGTCAAATTAGTATAGTAAGGAGCCCTAGTGGTCTCAACTTCATCCCTATATCAACCCCATTTGGTGTCCCCATACACCAAAACTAGGATTCCTCATGTGATTTGTATTGACCAATGGAACATTAGCAATTGTGCCACAAGCAGAGATCTGAAAACTAGTTGCACATTCAACTTGCCCTCCTTATGCTTTTGGATCCCAGATGTTTTGTGCTGAAGTCCAGACTAACCTGTTCACCATTGCAAGCTCCAAACACCAGACAGACATGTAAGGCAGTTAGACAGTCCAACCCAGGTAAGCAGCTAAACAGCTACAGTTGGATGAGTGACTTCTCTCCTGCTGAGCCCAACCCAAGTTGCTGATGCACAGAAATATGAGCAAACAAAATGGTTGTTATTTTGGTCTCTAAGTTTCAGGAGCCATGATATATAGCCACAGCAAATAGATCTGCATATAATATAACACACTCATCTAACATCATTATAGTTAAAAATGAAAGAAATCTCTAAAAACATGTAGGAAAACAAATTCTTACACTCCTAGGGCTGTTAAAAATATCCAAGGAGGCTTTTTTGAAATAAAAGAAGTATATGTGTCATGAAGTTAAGATACTACTTGGACTAAAATGAAATTCATGACTATTGCTTTTGAAATACATTTATTATAAAGATTAACTTATTTTGAGGTGATACAGATCATTAATGACAATAGATACAAGTGACACGAGTTTATACTGATGCCAAGAGTCCAGGTTAACAGACTGACATAATTAAAACATGAGGTTATAATGAAAATAATTTTCACATACACAATGAGACTCAAAGGAAAACATTTAAACTTAGTCAACACAAACAATGTTATATATTGTAATACTGTAACACACGCTGAGCTTGAAAAGGTACCCTACAATAGATATACTGAACCAAAGGAAAACAGTCTCAATGAAACAGAAGTATTAGAAATATACAGATCATGAAGTCGATTCTCTTAGTATCTCACTAAACTGCATTCTACTGGATTTAAACACACTTCTCATATACAAAGTGTTACTGTGAACACGATAATTTCTGTATTTGCTTAAAGGACTTGAAAAAAACAACTATTAAATGTTAGGGAGTGATACACATATAGCCTATTCACTAATCTTAGCAGCAATCTGTCAAGCAATATTACGACATATCAAATAATCAAAAACACCAAGTTTCCAAGGTTTTATAGTTACCCATTTTCTTTGAGAAAAGAACATATACAACCTCCTAAATAATGTTAAATCAAATTATTCATAAACAAGTGCATAAAGATAACATGGATGACTGCAACTTTACAATTTAATCCTCAAAAATAAACATAGAAAAATAAGTTCATCTACAGGCCTGTCTCACCATTCTATCAGCCAAAAATGACAGGAAATACATCATCACTTTTATATTATCAGCATATATCACACTATCTTGTACCTAGTAAGTACTCAATAAATGGTTGTTAAGCAAACAAATTATAAAAAAATGTGATGATTTATTACGTTAATTAACTCATCAATCAGATACTTCTGACTTACTCCCTTTCCAGTGTCCTGGCCTGGGACTAATTTAAACCATTATCACTTGCTGCCAAATCAATTCCAAACTATTACAACACTTATTGGTTCAAAAGCAAGTGACATCATATCATGATCCTCCTTTAAAGACTCTTATGGTCTTCCTCTCCTCTCCCATAATGCTTCATCTGGGAAAGTGGGCAGAGACAGAAAATATGTTGGATCTGGTAATCTGTTACTCAGCATCCACTTCTACATCCTCCTATATGCCTTTCCACAGTGCAGATGCTAGAAAGTTGAAACTGACAATTGCTGCCAGGATCTCCTACTGCTATTTAAGTTTGAATTAATTAGCATGGAAACATATTTTTAAAAAAAGCAGTGCTGGCTGAAAGCAATTTATAAATCCATTTGAAAGATTTCCTTTCTATTTGTAATCCCATATATCTTTTTTTTTGATAACTGTTATTGCTACTGTAGTAAAAATCTCATCAGTGTATAACCCAGCAATATAATAAATATTTAGAAAAGCAATCTTCAGAGATCTTTGAATTTGTATTGATTTTACATTTGTAAAATGTACTTTACATTTGTATCGATTTAATACATTCTTTATTAATTACATCTCAATTTTCATAAACACTTAAAATCTTTTGAAATTATGCCCAAATAATGACATTAACCTTTCCCATGGAATGAAACCTCAATATAACATTTTCTTGTTTTTTAAAGATTTATTTATTTATGCATACACGAGCTGGGGTGTAGGCTAGAGGTATGTGTGTGGGGGAGGGGTGAGGGGATTCACCAGAGAGAGTGAGGAGCAGAACAAGCAGACTGACTGAGATACACTACTGAGGGGAGCAGCGGGCAAGTCAGGAGAGGTCTGCCATGCCATGTGGGAAGCTCCTTGGCTGGGGATCGAACCTGTACTGCACTGGCTGGGGATAGCGTCATAGTGCTGAGACTTAACACCTGTGCGACGAAGTAGGCCCTTCAATATTACATGTTCAATGACTATCAAAAAAAACACGATTTCAACTGAATATTGTAAGTGAAACAGCGTGTATCAAATAGAAAAATAACATATCAACTATAGAAGTAATAACACCATCTGAAAAAACTATTCCCTGTTGTATGAGGTTTCTTAAAATTCTGTTTTAATGATCTTACCTTGAGGAATGAGGACATTAGTGTTTTTGTGTAAGAAACGCTATGATAAACAAAAGTAACCTGGTACTTCCCAGCTCCTGTTAACTACACTTTCTTTCTATTTTTAATGACAAAATGTCCTTATTATACTTTATTAGATAGGAATACTCTAAATGTCTTCCAGCCTAAGGCTTATGTCTCTTTTATTATTAAAGAAGTTTCCCTCTTTCTCTTGACCTATGTTTCTGTATCACACATACATTATGACTCTATTTTTACTCTTATGCAAACTTCTTTCAAATAATTTTGTTTTTTATGCTGTGTATCTCCCCTCTAAAATTTACTCTCTGCATAAGTCATACTAACAGCCTGAAACAACATATACTTCCATATATATATATTTATGCCCATAAAATACACAAGACATGAGGAACTTTAAGTGGGGATTTTTTAATATTTTAGAATATTGTACAAATAATTCTAAATATTGGCTCATCAACTATCAACCTGGTGGATGGGTTTTTTTTTCTCTTAATTATGATGTATTATGTAGAGCTTTTAATCCTTTCCTATATAGCTTGTGCTTTCCTGTGTATGCTGCTTGAACACATCTTGTCCATGTAACAGATGTAGGTGAAAAGCCACATGTTAATCTAAAATTGGATTCAATACAAATTTAACTTCCATAATTGACAACAAACTCTTTAGAGGAAAAAAAAAATTCTGTCAACCCAACACCCTACTTATGCTTAACAGTAATGCCCTAGAAACTTTATTATCAAAATGAGAACTAAAAAAAAGATACTGGCTGTCAGTAGTATCAATGAACACTGTTTCGGAAATTCTTGCTAATACGGTAAGACAGGAAAAGTGAAAAACAAAGCCATCCTGAAATCACTGCCAAGTTATTAGACTGACTGGAAGTCTGTTACAACTCCCAGGGACACAGGTTGTAGAAGAAGGAAACCTAGTGCGAGCTCTTAATTCTATCGACTCACTTTTTTTACAAAGGAAGAAAAATTTAAAAGCTTTGTTATGAGCCAAGGACCAAATAATGTTCCAAGGATAATACTACTCATGGATTTTGGATCCAATAATGGGAAGAATAAAGATTATATACAGAATTAGCTTGAAGTAAATATTCTTGCAGACACGCCCCCAAAACATGGCGGCCAACAGACACTAGGATCAGGCTCGCACACAAAAAATCGATTTATGAGAAAAATATCCCTAACTTTGAGAGCTGACTTGAAGAGAACCGGATACCCTACACAATACAATCAACCCCGGGGGTGCTTTAGACTTTAAAAATAAACCGAAGAGTAGGAGTAAAGAGAAGAGAAATGACATTGGACCCCACACAGAGGAATAGGAGCAAGGAGAGGTGGGCAAACCGGCTTCCCCTGAGAGCCACTGAATGCAAGGTTAGAAACTGCAGTGAGGTCGGAGGACTCCGGCCAGCCGACTGGGAGCGTGACCCCCACAAAAAGAAAATCCCTCTCCAGAACCCATTAATATGGACATAGAAGATTACATCCACCTAACAGATAAAGACTTCAAAATAGCCATGAAAAAAAAATTGGTAGAATTAAATGAAAAGAACAAAGAACTGAGGAACGAGAATGAATCCATAAAGAAGAAATTGAAGGAACTGGAAGATTTAAAAGAACTGAAGAATGAGAACGAATCCATAAAGAAGAAATTGAAGGAAATGGAAGATTTAAAAGCATTAGTAGAGGAGTTAAAGAAATTCAGGGAAATCCAGAAAAGTGAATTAAAAGATATGCAGGGAAGAATAAGCATTCTGGAAGATAAAGATACTAACAGAATCAAGGCAGAAAAGGAAAGAGAAAAACAAAGAATGAGGAAAAGCTTCGAGAACTATCTGACACCATGAAAAAAGGAAACATCAGAATCATAGGAATCCCAGAATGAGAAGAGAGAGACAAAGGAACAGAGAAACTTCTCAAGGAGATAATTGAAGAGACCTTCCCAAACATGAAAAAGGAAACAAAAATTGACATACAGGAAGCCAGACGATCTCCATATTATTATAACGAAAGAAAAAAAAAAACCAGCAAGTCATGACAGTAAAACTATTGAGAATTTAAGACAAGGAAAATATATTGAAAATGATGAGGGCAAAGAAACAAATAACCTATAAAGGAAAGCCAATCAGGCTGACATCAGACTTCTCCGAAGAAACACTACAGGCAAGAAGAGATTGGAGGGACATATATAACACACTACATGCCAACAAATGTCAACCAAAAATAACCTGCAAAGCTCTCATTTCTCTATGAAGAAAAAACAGGGACCTTTTCCGATAAACAGAAACTACAGAAATTCATCACTACCAAACCCCCACTCCAAAGAATACTAGAAGAAGTCATGAAGACAAAACTAACAGAAGAAAGACCAGGAAACACAGAATAAGGTAAGAATTAGAACCAGAAAAGGGTAAACAAACAAACAAAATTGTGGATGACAGTATATCAATATTAACTCTAAATGTAAATGGACTAAACACACCAATTGAAAGACACATCATAGCAGGATGGATCAAAAAACAGAACCCAACCTTCTGCTGTCTACAAGAAACACATTTAATTGAGAAAGATAAACAGAGATTAGTAGTTAAAGGATGGAAAACAATCCTACAAGCAAATGGACCAAGAAAGAAAGCAGGAACAGCTATACTTATATCAGATAAAATAGACTTCAAACTTAAGAAGGTAAAAAAAGACAAAGCTGGTCACTACATCATGATAAAGGGGACAATAAAACAGGAGGATATAACAATCATCAACATATACTCCCCAAAATGAAGGAGCACCAAAATATATCAAACAATTATTATCATCCCTGAAAATAGACATTAAAGAAAATATATACATAGTAGGAGACTTCAACACCCCACTTTCTCTATTGGACAGATCAAGAAGACAAAAAGTAACCAAGGACATTAAAGCTCTAAATAAGGACCTAGACCACATGGGATTAACAGATATCTATCGATCACTTCACCCCCGAAAAATTGAATACACATTTTTCTCAAGTGCGCACGGAACATACTCCAGGATAGATGACATATTAGGCCACAAAACAAACCTCAACAGATACACTAAGATCAAAATCGTACTAGCCTTCTTCTCCAATCATAGAGGAGTCAAACTGGAAATAAATCATAAAAAGGAAAAAAGAAACCACCTTACCTCATGGAGACTGAAACCCACATTACTGGAAAACCAATGGATCAACGAAGAGATCAAAGAAGAAATTAAAAAATACCTAGAACTGAATGACAATGATGACACAACTTCCCAGAATGTCTGGGACACAGCAAAAGCAGTAATAAGAGGAATATATACAGCATTACAAGCTCACATCAAGAAACAAGAAACAGTGGTGGGCTGCCCAAGGGGAATACAAAATGTAAAAGACACAAATAACAATAAAAAAAAATG
>PVIJ01021246.1:0-18949 GCA_004024925.1 Scalopus aquaticus | reverse complement strand
CTCTCTCTCTCTCTCTCTCTCTCTCTCTCTCTCTCTCTCTCTCTCTCTCTCTCTCTCTCTCTCTCCACCCCTCCCTTGCCCCTTGCAGGCGCACATACACACATACCCCTGTTGAAAGTAAAAGGCAAACTCAAGTTTGAGGCCAAGACTCGCCTGTCTCACTGGGGATTCCCGTTTCGCAGGTTTTCTCAGGAAGAGATGCTCAGAGCCATAGCACCTGCTCCTAGTGAATAAGACAGAGGTATCCTGGTTCTGGCCAAGGGCTGGGACTGGGTTTCCGTAAGTGTAGAGGACTTGCAGTGGGTTCAGGGAGGGGTTCCTGGGCCTGGTACATTTCCCCCTTGTCAAAAGGTTAAGAACAGGGTAGGGGAGCTGGAACCCTTGATTGAGTGGCTTCAATGACTAGAATCATTGTCATACTCACAGAGTCTTCAGAGACCCACTAAGGGAAATTCTTTAAATTTTTGCTTTCATTTCAATGATCTTCTCAGAACATTAACAAAGCACCTCCTGAAACAGCAAGATGACCACCAAAATGCACAGATGCCATTTCAGTGCCTACATTTGTGTTCATTTCTATCATTATATTGGTGCCAAAAAAGCATTATTTTAAGTGCTCAGAGCTAAAGAGAAAAGAACATATTTGAGTCTATGCATAAATAAAATGTGTATGCAAAGTAAAGGCCAAATAATGTCACAGAACATGGTATAAATTGGATTCTGTGTTATGTAGTTGTTGGAATGAAGAGAATTGAATCTTCATTCAACACAATTAAAAACCTGACACTAGGATGTAATACCTTAGTCCACTGTTCATCATATTAAACTTATTTTTTCAACCAATTTTAACTGTTTAAATTTGTTTAAAAATGTGTTAAATTGGTTTAAATTTCTTAATTTATTTTACTTTTTGTTGGTATTAGCCTACATTTTTAAAATGTATTAAAATTAAGTCCTGATTTGTAGTTTCAGTTTAGACAGAGTAGATGGTATCAGCAGATTGTATCAGACTCTGGCCAAAAAGAACAAAAGACCTGGATAACAATCACAAACCCGCTGTTTGATGCCATCAGAGAATAACCAAAGCCATGCACCCCCCCCACCCCCCGTCTCTTGCTCTCCTCTCCTGTGCGTGCCTTGCTACATCACCGCTCCAAACCTTATGGCGGCTGAAGCACTTGTCCTTCAATAAGAGTAAATTAATTTCACTTATGAAAGTGCACCTTCTTGCTCCACTCCCTGAAATTTGCAAACACCATTTCCCTTTCATCACAACTTTACTCCCTCTCTTCATAAATTCCCATCCATGCTTCAGAAACCTTGTATTTTAGGGGGCTCTCTCTGATCCCTCCCAACATCCTTAGAGCCCCTCCTAATATATCACGCCCTCCATCAGAGGGTTATTATGTTAAATGGTGATTGCATGTCTACATGCACGTCCTCCCCACACGGAGATACGAATTCTTTGATGGCAAAGACCACATCCCTTGGCGGCTCACACAACAACTAACATATTATAGATACTTCTGAGGATTGGTGGCTGGAGATGAATTTACTACCAACACCCTGAAAACAGAAGCTCAGCACTTTATAGAGCAGGATTCAGCCCCCTCATAAGTCCACCCAGTATGCAAGTAATGACTCTGGAACTGTACTTGCTTGCTCTACACACATGGGTCCCTGGGGTGAAGGCAGTGTCCATGAAGGGCTGGTAATTACAGCCCAGCCCAGAGTCTCTGGAGCCCCATCCCACTTCACACCAACCCAAGGACAGCAAAAACGCCAGAGTTCCATTTCCAAACCCCGTGAAGGTCATGAACATAAGGAGCATGCTTCCCAAGGGCCCTTCTTCAAACTGCAGGCAACGGGTAAAGCTAACTGCTATCTGGCTGCGACTGCTTTCCAAACGATCTATAAAAGTCAATGCTCTCCCCCAAAGTCATCTTTTCTCTCAGCGCTTATGTGGGTGATCAGGTCTGTCCTCCCCACAGGACTGGAGCGAGGAATGTGTGTTTTAGAAAAGTTCGTTCAGAGTAATTATACAAACACAAGGAACAACTAAGACTCTCATGTGATTGTCACACAGACTAGTCCAGGGGTGCTATTGTCACCAACAGTACATCTCAGATAGTCCTCTGCCCCTCCTGTCACAGCCCCGTCACACACTGAGTCCCACGAGCCCGATACACCGAGGATCTCCTGAGAGATTTAGAAACAGCTGAACGGCAACAACACTCATAAATAAATACCACTGAAATTTTTATATTGGCCTACCTTTTCATCTTGACAAAGACATTGCAGGGTGAATATTATCATCTCCACTTCGGAGGAAAGGAAAATAAAACTGCGAGGCTGAGTAACTTATCTGAATTCACACAGCCAGAGGCAGCCAGGATGCAGCTGAGGGATGCACACAGCTGGTGAGTATTTCCTCCTCTCTGGAAATCGCTTCTTTGTTCCATGCACATGTCACTCCTGCTCCTCGGTGGTGCTCTGTGCTCCACTCGCAAACATGCGGGGAAGAGACAAAAAACTTTTTGAATCCTAAACTTAGTGTAAACATAAAAAGTTGTAACATGTGTAGGGTAAACGAGAGACTCATCAGGTTTTCAGCCCTCCCCTCAAGGATAGACCTCTGCAGGCCTACAAGCATGCCTGATGGTGGGCACCTGGAGTAGGGTGTGGGCATGCGTGAGTGGGCACACCTGAGCCAGAGACTGGGCTTAGAAGCAGCAGAGGAAGAAAAAGCAGCAGAAGAAGAAGTGGCAGCAGCAGGGAACAGAGCATGGAGCAGAGGACCATTTGAGACCATGAGAAAGCCAGAGAAACTGAGAACCTGAGAGAGTAAAGATTCCCCATTCTCCCGGCCCCCTGGCCCCATTGCCTGCCCTGTGCCTTGTTGCTTCTCTACAAGAGACCATTCAAAGCCTAAAAAGCCATCAAGGGCTCTAGAACTCTCCTTTTCCTTTAGACCCATCTGTGTAGCTCCATAGCGAACCTGCTCCCCATCTCTTCCTGCCTCTACACATGAAAATAGGTCAAGGGTCAATGTCATTTTAAGTCCAGGAAATTCTCTAAAGGACATCTGTTCCTACCCTTTGAAAGGTCTTGGTTTTCAAGAGCATCTCAGTAGCCTGGTTAACATTTGTGTGGCGCAAACTCCCTTGTGTGAGGAGTACCAGGGCCCTTGCGAGACTGGTAAACCAAATGTTTTCGTGACTGAAATCTGAAATCACCATCCAAGGAACACAGGTCCTTCTGGTCTTCTGATTACACTTGATGGTGCAAGATAAAGTAAAAAAGAAAGCTTCATAATGATGATTCACTGCATCCTGCCACAGCCATAAGGAATAAACTCACTCTGGCCTAATTCATGACAAGACAGCCAGCCGTGGCCCAAGTTCATTCCAAGGTAGAGAGGCTATTAACTTGTGACCCAGTCTAGGAGCCAGGCAGCTGTGAAATAATGTTTCAGTTAAGAACGGTAAAAAAAGAAAAAGAAAGAATGAAAAAATGCTCCAGAACATATTGCTGATAAAATGTTTATACTCAGTTCAACAAATTTTATAGTAATGATGCTTTAAAAATGTGTTTCTCATGAATGGCTTTGTGATTCTAAATGCAAATAAAGAAATAATGAGTTTGGAATTGCAAACAGATTACCTCTGCCCCAGAGTCGATGGTATCAGCACATTACCCACCACGGTCAAACCCATATGCCTGGATTTGCCACGTGACTCCCAGCAGATTCTATAAATTACATTTTGGCCAGCTCATTGAGTCACATGGTTACCTCTGGAAGGTTCAGCCTGGCTGTAGATGCAACAGACCAGACTGTCCTAACCAAAAACGCCCCAAAACATCCTAGGGACTTGGAAGTTGACCATATGAACACCATGGAAACAAAAGAAACTGAGGAAAGTGATACAGCTCCACACCAACATCACAGTGTTTGACCTGGAATAAACCTGAAATGAGAGAGCAAGACCAGTTTTGCATAGAAGCAAAAATGCTATTTTCACCCAGAGAAACAGCAAAACTTGTTAGCATGTGGGACTGGATACCAAAGTGAGGTCCAGGGCACACCTGAGTCAGCTTTTCAGGCAGGACCCTGCAGACTATAAGGTACACACCTGGGTCTCAGAAGTTTTCTGTCCCCATAGAACATAGACACACCAAAAGGATAGAACTCAGTTTATTTGTGATAATTTAATATACACTCAATATTCCTATCATATGCACTGAAGCAGCAGGCCTCAGCTGTGGGCCAATCTGGAAGATGGGAGGCAAAAACTGTTGGTAGGAAGGCAAGCAGATTTCTCCTTCAATGCAGAGAACACAGTCCCTAGAATGAACGGATAATCGGGGCATGAAGTAGAGTGAGCAGCAATCTCAGCTTGCCTAGAACTTGTTGGTTTTAGCACCGGAAGCCCATGTTACAGGACGCCTTTCAGTCCCTGGCAAACCCTAGTACTAGGTGCTCAGTGTAAAGAATAACAGAACATCGCGGTCTCAGCAGTCATCCCATAATCATTCAAAGTTTAGGGAAGGACTCAAAGCCTTCTCGGAGGCTGTGCTTCATTATGAATGTTGAGGACTTACAGGAACAGGACCAAGCACTCGACACTGAGTGTCTGGAGGGACTTTGCAGGCAGGCAGCTCGGGACCACCGGCGGTGCACAGAAGAGGCCCTGGTTCTCCAAAGTTCCTGCAGGACTTGGAAGTGGTCATCCCAACCGCACATGGAGCTGACTGCTTATATACAGAATTACAACAACAAAATGATTTCTCCTCTCTGTGTAGGAGCCGTGCTTGGTCATGTTCCATACCTTTCTGTTCACCTCATGATGCCCCTAATTAAAGAATCCTCTGGATCTTTCTTACATGAAGAGTTGGATGGAGCAGCCGTGGGCTGACTATTGGAGCTAGATTCTGGTTACATTTCTAATCACTCTGCCCCATGCCCACCCCCACATCTCTCTTATAGAGGTCTGTTTAAGAGGTTCCTTTGGGGTAGGGGGGTATTCGCTATAATACAAATAGTATTTCAGAGCCCAGCAGGGATAGGTTTCAGGGAGAGGCAAAAGTGATTTCTCTAAGGGATCCAAATATTAACTTATACTTCATTCCTGACAGAGACCACAATATAAAGCATCTTTACAAAAAGTTTTTTGATACCACAAGACCTCATATTTTAATAGATAAGAAATAAAGAGCAGTCAATATCATTAATGTTAGGGACCAGGATACAGTTGGATCCATTCTCCTTCACCTTTCTGCCCTTTTAGCCTCTGGCAGACAGAACATCACAAGAGGTGCTAGCCGGGAAAGTACCTGTGGAGGTTTACTCATCAGTCAGACAGAGAGTCACTGACTCCCAAAGCATAAGCGCTCTCTGGACAAGCTGGGAAAGCGGACATTTTTCTTCACTGCCCACCTGTGACTCAAGACCACAGGCCTCAAGAAGCTGAGCACAGAGTGGTTTGGACTGTACTCTAGAGGCAGGCCTCACCTAGTGCTCCTGCGGAGTGGAGATTTTCAAATATATGCGTCCTTGGTGATGGGGGAAAACCAGTGCAAGCACCTGAAAGGGCACCTAATTGCCTTGTGCTGGCTGTGTGTGCACAGAGAAGCGCCCCCTCACCAGGCCGCCTGGAAACCAGGAGTACATTTGTCTTTGCACAAATATGTCACCTGCTCACCAAGCTCTGTTCCTGTCGGGCCCTGCCTGCCCAGATGGGGCATCATTTCTAAAATCACACAGACACCTTACGAGTTTGCTTGCTGTCTGTGAGCACTCCCACTCGTCTGCCTGGTCAGCACGTGGTCTCCTGCATGCTGGCAGCCCCACCGTCCTGGGGAGGACTGTGCTAGCAGATGGCAGGGAGAAAGCCTCTTCTGGGTGGAAACAGGAGGTAGGCGGGGCTAGGGTTCCGGTCTCACTCCACCTAGACTTTGCAGGTTTATCCAAATAGGCTAAACAGACTAGTCTGTCTGTAGTCATCTGGAAGACACTCGTCCTCGTAGGGGTGGAGGCCGGCAGAGGAGCCAGGTCTGCGACTTCCGGCCCTGTCACGCATCACTACCCGGGACTGTGGGATTGACAGTTCAGCTGTTACCCCCAGAGCCTCTAAAATGATCAGAACAAGGTATTAAGTAAAATCACTCCGAGCCCCCACTGTACCCTAGGCTAAAAATTCACCGCGATTGAATTTCCCATCTCAAATTTCAAGCCACACTGTCTAATCAGCTCAACAGAGGAAATTGTCCCACAAGCACCACATGCCAACATAAAAATACCCCAAGAAGCACACATCAGGGATTTAAAAATACCCAGAACTTGAGCTCTATGGACCCCTTTCATTATTAAGTTCTAGAGGAGAAATCCAAGTTCAAACCTGGAGTTTCCTTTCTTGTCCAAATTAAGATGCTAAGAAATGAAAGGCCTTCCCTCCCGGATTTGAATCCCCCCCCATCTCACCAGCCAGCGGAGGCCCCTCAGCTGGAATCTGAGCATCTCCTCCCGGAGCAAATGCGCTCCCAGGAGGCTCCTGGGAATGGGAGCGTCTCCCAGAGCAGAAGGGGGTTGGATTTATCCAGTCCCACCTCCTTCACATGTCCAGCTTTTCAAAGAGCATGAAAGTCAGCAGGACGTGCCAGAATACCCCAGCCCCAGCCCCGCACCCACCAAATTTAGCCAAGCTTCATGATGTTCTCAGAAGCCAGGTTTCTGTTGCCAGTCATGGAATGGAGCAGATGCTTGGTGACATCTGGGGGAAAGGAGGTGGGGAAAACAAAAATGAGATCTGGAAGGAAAATATTCTGGATTTCAGACTCGCTAGAATTGCTGTTAAGACTGGCTTTTGTAGGGGTGCAACCCCCTGCTACTGGTCTTCCCTGCCCCTTGGTCCCCACCTGCACCAAGGGGGTGTGGCTCGGCTCTCCTCACTTTCCCACCTCCTCGTGACATCACCTGCATCCCTGTGTGTTTCTGGCCTGCACAGGCCTACTGCCTGGGAGGGCATTTCCTTCTCTTTAGTTTTTGACTCAGCTGCAGGAACTCCAGGAGCAAAAGCTGTTGTTGATGGTCCTGGAGAAGACTCTTCATGCCAGAAGGTCCTTTCCAAAACCTCACCTCCCCTCATCTTGAGGGTTCTCTTCCCCAGCCTCCTATCCTGTGGTGGCGGGGTAGTCCTCTGGCGCTGCACTTCCCTCTGCTAGTCAGGACTTCTTAGGGCTTGAGTTTTACAGTGTTTAAGCTGCTGCTCAATTAGCCCCTTTTCTTTTTTTACATTTTTTTACAATGTTTGCTTTCTTTTCTCAGGTGTAGTCCCCATAGAATTTCCACCACCGATTCACCCCGTGCACCAGCACCATAGTCCCTTATGCTCTTCCCGGCCTCATTTTGATCCCTCTCCCTCCTCCTCCTCTGCAGGATGCCTCTGATTCGTGGTTGCTCATTTTTTTTATTGTTATTAACTCCTTTTCTTTTCTACCATGGAGGACTAATATTGTTTGCTGAATCCTGGTACTTGTCTGGAATTTTCTATTTTCATTTCTTTCTTTTCTGGCCCACATGTTTGTGGGCTTAGTCTTCAGTTGTCTTGTGCCATCCCCATAGCAAGAGAGAAAGCCAGAGTTAGAGGCAAAAGCATTCATTCCCTGACACATCCTGCCCAACTCTGCCACACCCTTTTTGAGAAGCAGAAGGTCACCAAGATAAACCTCCTCAATAGTCAGTCATCTGGCAAATATCTGCAAAGGACCTACTATGTGCCACACACTGTCCTGGATGCTGGGTTAAGGCAGGGAACCAAACAAATTACCTCGGCTCCTGGGCTTACACCCAGCAGACCAGTCAACATCTGACCTGACCCTTCTCAGCCACAGCTTTCCTCCCAGCTCCTACCCTCCACAATTCCCTTCCCAAGCCTCACTCCACCTCTTTTCTGACACATTTCTTCAAAACCTGGCCAGGTCCACTTTCTATTCCTAAGTGCCTCACCCTCGAATTTGCCTTAATATGCTCAGCTCACTGTCTTGGGTTTATTCTCTCCTTCCCCTCCCAGCTCTATGCAAACTTTCTATAATTCCCTCATCCAGCCATCAGTCTTTATTTAAAAAAAAAAAAAAAGGATTTATTTTATTTATGCATACAAGCTGGGGTATAGGCCAGAGGCGTGAGGCAGTGAGAAGGTTCACCAGAGACAGAGTGGGGAGCAGAACAGGCAGATCTACTGAAGTACACTGCTGAGGGGAGCAGCAGGCGAGGCAGGAGAGGTCTGCTGGGACTGCCAGGGACTCTCCCTGGCCAGGCATTGAACTCGCGCCACAGCTGTCCACAGCTCCACAGCCCTGCGCTTAACCCGGTGCACTACCAGGGAGACCCCCCGGCCCCAGCCATCAGTATTAAAGCAGGGATTCCCCCCTTTCTCTTTTTTTACAGACTCTTTCTAGCTAAAGCTTTTTATTACTTTCTTAGGCATAGGAGTTGGAATGTTTTCATCTCATTTTTTGGCACCTAGATCCAGGAAAATGGCACAGTGCCTCATCCACACTTGGATTAAAATCTTCCACTTCTCTGAGGAAAACCTCCATTTCAGACCCCTGAATCCACCAGGATGCTCAGAACCTATACAAAGAATAATAACCTAAAGCCAGTTTGAGAATATGAGGGAGGAGGAGGCTCCAGGAACCTTTGAACCAGACACACGGATCCAAGATTGAGATACAAATATCTTTCTTGGTCTTTCAACATTTAATACAGACTCAGCATAGGACAGGAGAACTCATACCATTTATCAATGGTTAATCCATTGATCCGAAAATCCAAAGGCCTAAGTCACACTCTAATTCTCATTTCCCAGGTGGAATATGGGTGTTTCTGGTAAGTTAGAGTCCCATATATCCCATGCAATCTTTGGTTTGAAATACCAGCTGTGACTTCAGTCTGAGCTGTGTATCTCACATCAGCCTATGCTGTGGGTTTCCATGCAGCCTATATCAGTCAGGTTAAGCTAGATTACATTGTAATAACAAAAAAAGCACCAAATCTCAGTAGCCAGACAAGTATTTATCCAGGTACATCACAGGACATCTGGGGAGAAAGATTATTTTACTCTATATTTTCTAGATTCAGGGTTCTTGATTAAGGGAAAGTCCACCTTTGTTCTCCTGTAATCATAAATTTTTTATTTTCACTAAAATAATTATTATTTATGTGTACCTATAGTAGAAAAATTACCTGCACTTCGAGTCAGAAGAGTTTGTCTTGGTCTTTACTTATCACTTAACAATTGTGTACTGTTATACCAGTCACTTGCCCTCTACGGACCTCAGTTTCTTTTTCTGTGAAATGAGGGAATGTGGTTACAAATAATCTCTACAGTCACTTACATCTCAAAAGTCCATGTTCCTATCTTGGAAGGGGCAGAATATTGAGCACCCATTCTCACAATCACATAGTTAGCCTCACTGTACACTTTGGAAAACTGAAGTTTGGAAAAATTAATAATGCTCAAGATCACACAGATGGTAAGAAATATGTGTGGGATTTGAACCCATAAACATCATACTCCAAAGATTTTTCTCTTTCCACTGTATTTCATTCATTATACAATCTCACATTACAAATGCAGACAGCAAAGATGACAAGAAAAAGATGCAATGAGGTGAGCAAAAAGCCATGCCCCATGGCGTAGCCTTGGTGAATAAAATGACCCACGGTATTTTTATTTCTTCTTACAATTCCATTTAAATTAGTAACATGATAGTTTGCAATTACTAGGTGCTGATAATGAACTAGGTGAGGTATATGTAAAGAGTAACTACATCTGAGAAATTAAGGAGCACACATATCAGTTAGGGAAATAGATACCACTCTAGATATTCAAAAGGAAGGAACCTTTTACAAGAGATTCAACATTTATAAAATTGATGCAGAAATAAGAATCATGGAAACTGAAGTGGGATTTCAGGAATGAGGAAATGGAAAAACTGCCAAAATCTGCCATCTACCCTTGCATCTATCTGCCATTTCTCGACATAAATAATGACTCATTCTTTTCTCTTGACCTCCAAATCTCATCCACAAGGCTTTCATTTGAAGAACTAATGCCGGAACTCTTCTGGCAGAGTTTCCAGACTTCCAGCCCCCATGATACAAGGACAGCTTAGAAAGCTGAGGGAGGAGAAGCCGTGGGGGAGGGCTGACAATCAGCAAACAATAGGTCACATGGAGCGCCTGTTCTAGTAGAAGGGTCAGGGCCAGGAAAGTCTCCTGCAGGGTGACATCAGCTAAGTCTGAAGATAAGATATAAATGGGGGAGGCTCCTTCGGAAGGGGCACTCAAAGTAAAACAGAGTAGAGACACCTCCTAAGGAACATCAAGTCATTGGGTCCAATCAATGCACAGAGCAGCAGGAAATGGTGGGGTTGAGGCCAGTGGGTAAGCAAGGACAAGATTCTGGAAGATGCACTATGCCATATTTGAGCTTTTCCCAGTCAATAGTAGAAAACCAGAGTAGGTCTTTTAAGGAAGAAAGTGACAGAATCAGGTGAGTAGGTCTAAAAGACCCCTTTGTCGGCATTAAAGATTTATGGAGGCTATAGGGAGGCCGAGGAGAAAGCTTTACTCCCAACCAAGGGCCAGCCAATGGTGGCTTCACCTTGAGCAGTCCCTGTGGGATTGAGGACAAGGGTCTGGTTTGGGAGGCAGCACAGAGGTGAGGCTGAGTGACTCATGGGCTGTGGGCATGAGAGAGAAAAGTTCTGGCCAGGCTTCTGGCTTGGGCCATAGAGCATCAAGGGTCCATTCACTGAAGGGGGAACTTGGGAGAAGGAGCAAATCTGGGTGCTAGGGGTGACTGAGTTGGCTGAATCTTACTCTGCATGAGTTTGAGTGCTTAGGTGGATGGAAAGGATGATATCACCAACAAGGTGGGAACTGTTCCCCTACCAGAGGCCAGGCCTAAGCCCAGCGCTGGAGCACTCAGTGAATATGGCAAACCTCATCTGGGAGGGACTCTGAGTCAACCAGCCCCGCAACATCTGGGATTCCAGGGGCGCTTCACCAGCAGAAATCTTTGGGGACTATTCAAATCTCACTTGAAGAAATATTTCAAATTCTACAATATCTCTAAGTGAAATTTCCCTGGAGACTTTCAAAAGCACACAACAAATAGGTGCTCACTTCCCTTTCTTCTGGGCCTCAAATGTAGTCTATTTCCAAGCAAAGGAGAGGAGAAAGCTCTACCGCCGTTCAATCTTGATGAAATTCCAAACCTCTCTTATTCTAGTGTAACTATCAAACAAAATGATTGGGTTTAAGACAAAAAACATTTTTAAATAGAACCTGGGGGAGGGAAGGCTTAAAATTAGTAAGACAAGGCTGGGACCTGGAACAGCCAGTCCGCTCTGGAAAGGACTCTGGAGCTGGATTTGAGGAGTCCACAGAGCATTGGTCACACTGGTCATGACGTGACTGTTGTACTAATTGTCTGAGACTTCCAAGGTTTCAGCTTTGAATCTCCCATACTCTGGAACTCTGCTATCGCATACAAGGGAGAGCTGGCCAGCCTAGGGGGAAAAATCTACCTCTCCAGCCCTCCCCTCTCAGACCTCCCCTGGGATTGGGGGAGATGTCTCAAGATGTCCAGGCACTCCACCCAGACCTACCTGCCAACGTCACCCACCAGACTCAGAAGGCATCTAAACACATCCACGTCATGAAAACCTGTCTGCATTATTTAATGTGCAACAGGAACTCCCTCCACCTTTTAGAAGTGGGTTAAAACTCCTGATATCCTCTCCCCTTCTTTGTTTTTTTTTTTATTTATTTCATAGTATTTCTCTACATCTCGTACTAGGTAATATACGTAATTACTATGTTTATTATTTATCATCTGTCTCACCCTATTAGTAGGTAAACTCCTTGAGGGTAGGAATCATTAATTGTGTTTGAGCTGTGATATATCACATTTGTCTGGAACATAACACACTCTTAATATACATTCTTGGAATGAATGAATGAGTTAAACACGCTCTCAATCTATAGAATTTTAGACAGAACATGAACCAATCTTGATTTTTTTTAATTCAAATGAGACTAAGAAGACATTTGCATTATTTCATATTCAAAGTCGACTGTTGACACATTTAATCTTGCTAAACTCACCAAGTGTGGCGGCTTTCTCCTGCCAGCGGGTTACATAATCTTGCAGGCACATATTTGAAGCATCGAGCTAACCTTCGCACATGGCAGCTGCGGTGTGGTAATTGCAAAGGGGTGTCTCCAAAGGGCTGGAGAAGGCACGCCATCTGCCACAGCATCAGGGACAGCCAGGGGTGAGGATGCCGGGTCTCCTGGGACACCTTACCCACCAATTACCTCTTCCTATGCCAGCTGAGTGGGAGCCCAGAAACAGGAAGTGTGGTGACCCATCAATCCACCTGCACTGGAGCTGGCACTGGGCTGGATGCATGTGGGCATCTCCTAGAGGAACTGGATGGAGTGCGGTTTCCTTATTCCCATTTGCCAAGTCTGAGGAATGGACTGGGTTCATGGGAATAGTTAGCCGGTTCTGCCTAGCCCCCCAACACCCACGCTGAGTCTCAGCCTTGTGCTTTTGGCACATGATCTCAACTCCTGCACTGCCTTTCCCCCAGGTGATGGCCTGGTAAATATCTTTTTACTTCACATCTCTGCAAAGATCTCACCTCTGGTGTGTGACCTTTCCTAGCCATCTCCTAACAGAATTAGTCACTCCCTCATCAGAGCTGCATTGATAATAATAACAACAACAACAATAACAGCAACAACAACTAAAATATCACTTACAGTGTATAATAAAATGTGCAATAGTCCCGGACTGTAGATTTGCCACGATGTGCAAGTCAGGTAACACCTGCACATATATCCACTTGCATATCCCTCGCAGCGCTGCTATCGCAGTTATTATTAGCTCTGATTTACAGGTAAGACCTGATGCTTAGAGAGGTCCTCTCACCTCTCAAGTCCACACAGCTCCGAAGGGGAGAGCTTGAATTTGACCCCCAGTGGGCACAAACCCAACTCAGGGTCACTGAGGCACTGTGCTCCTGCCTCTTATGTCTGCCTTCTCTTGGTGGCTTGTGTCTCCTCAGGGATCACAATTCTCTGGGTCTCAGCTTCCAGGAGACACGGTCTGTGCCTCTCTGATTCTCTTCTGTTTCCTAGTCCGAGTGGTGCTTGGCTTGGATTAGATGCTGAATGAAAGAATAATACAGGTAAAGAGCTGGCACCGTGGTGGGTTGATCCCAATTGAACTCACTAATTAGGTTAATTAGGAGTAGCTGGAGATTGTGATGAGTTGGAATCTGCATCCACCAAACAACTCTGCATATTTTCAACTTCCTGGGATGTTATAATTCTGCGAAAAGCCCAGTCTCCTTAAATGCCCTTAATCGACAGATGTCCCGAAGCGCCCGTGCCCTGTGATGTGTCTGCACAGGCCTGTGTGCAGAGTGGGAGTTGGAGGGCAGAGGCTGCTCCCAGAAGCTGGTGATCGGGAGGGAGGTGTGTGTGTCCAGGAGGCACCGAGAGAATTTCTCAGCAGGACCAGCTGTATGGAAGCCCAGCTTAGGCTGCAGGGAGGCGAGTGGGTGTGTGATACTGTGCCAAGGCCAGTTCTCCCTTCCACATGCGCTTGTCACACGCCCTGCCCACAGGGCACCCAACTATCCAGCGGAGAATGGAAGAATGAGAGGAGCCAGGGCCTGGGCGCTTAAGAGGAGACAGCCCATAGTCAGCCCTTCCAGCAACCTGACTCTTCCCCCTCGGATGCACGGAAGGCAGGAGAATCCTCCCCCTCTCCTTGTAAATGAGAGAGACATTCAGTGGGGGAGGGGGAGAATAAGGGCTCAAAACGGGGGAGAAAAGAGCACAAGGGACTATGGTGACGGTTCACGGGTGAATCTGTGGTGGGGCACCTACGGGGAATATACAATAACGTAAAAGACATAAATAATAAGAAGAAGAAAAGAAAGAAGAAAAAAAGAAGATAATGTCCAACCTGACCAGCACTGCTCCGCAGGGGGCCTGTACACCAGATGCTGGAACCCTGGATGTGGCCTGGCTGGGAGGAGCCATCTCAGCAGCGCTTGGCCAAGGCTCCTTGGTTCTTCTTTCTGGCAGCTGAGGTCTGGTTATCCAGAGAAGCCAGAACAGGGGTCAGGGGGTATGCACTGCTCTCCACCTGGGAAACCCCCTACAGCCCCAGTAAGAGGACCACCCTCAACATGGTTGGAGATGGAAGTCACCAACCTGACAAAGACGGCCGCAACACATATCATATTCTGTGGCAGCTGCTCTGTCCCAGACACTGTCCCAAACCCTTTATGCCAAGTCACTCATTTAAACCTCATGACAACTTCTGAAATATGTGTGTCTCACTACCCTGTGTTATAGGTGAGGAAACTAAGGCATAGAGAGGCTAAATACCCTTGTTATCACCCAAGGGGCTTTAGAAAGCAACTCATTAACCCAAAATCAACTCCTCCACTAATAACTAATTTGACAATTAGTGCATCTCTTTGTAGTTAACAGCTCCTATGTGGTGAAATGCCTCCAATAGGATAAGCCTGGAATTAGCACTTCATGGTTAAGAGAAGTGTTTAATACTTTAGATTCATAAATTTACAACTCTCCCCACCATATGTCAGTTGTGTGACCCTGTGCCTCAGTTTCCCTCCATGTCTAATGAGGTAGAATTGAGCCATCCTGAGGATTAAATGAAACAATCTTCTTGAAGCACTTGGACACCGGGAATGTCCAGTAAATGTGGGCTGCTGTCGTTACTATTACTAATAGTGTTTGCTACCTCATTGAGAATTTCTTTTTCTGTTCCTTTTTTCAGTGTTGATGGCAGAGAGCAAGCTTTTTTCCGTGTGGAGGCTGGTGGGGGGTGAGGAATAGTTTCATGAGCAGTGAGCAGGCAGAAACAATTCTGCAATCTGGATTTCTGTCAGAAGAGGACTGACAGGAAACAGGGTGAGAGGGGGATCCCTGAGGACACGGGTCCCATAGAAGAGGCTCTAGGGTTCCACAGAATGTGGTGGTTTGGTCCAGGCAGAGAAGCTGAGCCAGCCTCAGAGGGGTGTCTGGGCTTTCTTGGGATAGGAGGTGCCTTTGGCAGCTCCAGCACTGCCAGCATTTTGCTCTAAGACAAGCAGCAGAGGCAGACAGCGCTATAGCACTTGAGCAGCCCCAGGGGCCTGACACACAGCCCCAGGGCCGGAACTCTTCTTAGCTCCTCCTTCCAGGACTCAGAGGGTGTTTTTCTTTCCTCTGGGAGGAGTGTTCTTTCACGAGATGGCTGGGCCACTAGGCCAGAGGGAAGCAGGTTTGACCACATGATCTCTTCTGTTACCTTGGTTCTTATGTAAGGTCCCCATGACATATTTCCTCTTAGAATTACAAGCCAGAAACGAAGTGAGTGCCTCCTGGCTCCCTGCTCGCTTGCTCTGCTCCGGGGGAGCACTGTGAGTAGTGAGCAAAGCTCTGGGCACTGGCAGCATCCAAGTTTCCTCTGTTTTGCAGCTGAAACCATGAAAGGCTCCCTGCTTCACCCCAGGGCACACAGTGATCAGGGTGGGGGTGGGGAGAGGGAGAGTAGCTGTTTGACCTTTCAGCTCCCTATTTTGACTCAGTAGGGAAGAGGTGAAGATCCTACATCCCTTCAGTGAACACACGGACTGCCTGCTGCTCAGCCCACGTGCTGGGTGCTCCAGGAGAGAGGAGAAGACGCCCCGCTCTCCCCGGTGTCCCTTCTGAAAGCAGCAGTACTGGTGTAGACACAAAACTGCCACCGACTGGGCAAAGTGACAAGCAGTTAGGGCTGTGACTACTGCCCCTGGGCGGTAGTCAGTACAAGAATGAAGTTTGATTTAGCATCTCCAAAACTCCTCCCAGTTTAGCATTCTCTGGTTTCTAAAATTACTGTACTCAGAGTTCTGGGTCAGTTTGAAACACCCTAATGGAACCATCTCACTTGCCCAGAGTACAGTGTTCCTCCACCCCCAATACACACACACTCCAAATCCTAGCTGTGGCAGTGTCCTGGAAGGGCACCTGCAAACCCCACCAGAGCCCCCCACCCCCCGCCAACCCAGCTTTGAAGCACTTCCATTTCCCAGAAACTCAGGCCCAAGTCCTATGACTAACTCCCCACTGGGCTGGAGAGTTAGGTAGACTACGGTTCCGGACTCACTGTGCAGCAGGCTCCCAGGAAGGCCCTTAGAACAGAGCTGGCAGCCTCATCCTCCGACCGGGACCTTTGAGGAGAGAGGGGGTGTGGGTAGCTGTTCTGAGAAGAGACAGTGAGGCACCTCCCCGTCCTGCTGCTCTACGCAGCCCCTCCCCCTGCATCTTGGAGCAGCCCCTGGACTGCATTCCACACCATCACTTATCGATAGCTCCTGAGCCTCCTGCAGGCACCAGACCTTTGGTTAGGCCACATGGGGGGCAGGGGCAAAGAAGCAGCCACCAAAGGCGCCGCCAATCTCTGCCAATAAAGAAGGCTATTGTGAACAGGTGCTTGCTTCCCTCTGCCTCCACCAGTGGAGATCTGGAGCAGGCCCCCTGCCAAGAGTTGCATGGACCCAGAAAAGGAAGGCTTTTCTTTCTAGGTCATTGCCAGTAGTGTGAAGGCCCTGTCTCCTCTCCAGGGGACTCAGGGGTAACCTGTTCGTGGAGAACAGAGTGTTGGCATGGGGTGGGTAGGATGGAGACTTAGAAAAGCCTCTGGGCCCAGAAGGGCATCATTGCTCCTGCTGTCCAGTTCTGACCTGCTGACTGGCACTCGTAGGAGATCCTCTTGGGCTGCATCTTAAAAATAACAAAAATGCCCCTTAGCTGGGGCACTGTCCTCTGCTCAGGCAGATATAGACTGACCACTTCCCTAGGGTCACTGAAGGCTCTGCTCTGACAGCCCAGGAATAGACTTCTCTTTGCCTTCCTGGGTGCGGCTTCATAGTTCCTTGCAAAAATCTGTCTAGCATTGCAGGGAGGGGTATTATAAGTTGACGTGTGTGTGTGTGTGTGTGTGTGTGTGTGTGTGTTGGACTGAAAAGGAAAGCAACTGAAACTCCATTGAATGACAAAACAGTTTTTTGTCTAGGCCTGAATTTTTAATTCCAAAGCCAGAATTCAATATCTTTTTTCCCTATTGTAGTCTGAGGCTCTCTTTCCCCAGGGTAACTGATTCAACTTAGTTGTCTGAACTGTGATAAAGGCCTCAGAATACAATGAATTCAGGAAAAGATACAGTTAATTTAAGCAAGATGTTATTTTAACACACAAACTAGATATGAATTTAACATGTCATTCACTATACTATGAGGCATGCCTAATTGTTACAGCAACTTTATTGAGCATATACTATATGCTTTATGCCAAGGGATCTTAGCGGAATGGGGAGCAATGGCACAAAGATAAATAAGATAATTTCTACTCTAAGGCAATCTACTAAAAGCAATAAAAGACACAGACATGACTACAATTCAAGACAGAATACAAAGGCAGTGAGATAAATTATAAAGTGTTTGTGGGACAGTAAAGACATAAAGGGAAGAACAGCTTAAATATGGTAGGGAAAATCTGATTCCCTACCTTGAAATGGCAGAATAGCACACTGAAGAGCCATTAAACCAACAAAGTAAGTAAGGGAAAGTGACTGGATACTAAAGCACATACAACATGAGATTTTGCTACATCAGCAATGGCCAGTTGCAAAATGTCTTGGGAGGAAATACCTTATTTATGTTCACAACCAAAAGCATAATAAGTCTAGCAATATATCTAATAAGAAAAGTGCAAGACCTGCTTAAATAAAAATCATAAAACTTTACCAAAGGACATAAAGAAGAGTGGAACAAATGGAGAGATATCCCATCTTGTTACATAGAAAGATTCATTATTCCAAAGAAGATAATGTTCCTCAAGTTAATTTGCTGTTCTATATAGTTCAATAAATTTCCTTTTAGAATGTTATGGGTAGACTCAAAATTCCACTGATAAATGAAAACATGTAGGAAGAACCAAGAAACACATTAAGAAAAAGAGAAAGGAAAAAATTAATAAAGGAGAGGGGGCATTTTTTTAACCATATATTAAAGCTTACTTTAAAGCTAAATTAATTAAAACAGCATGATATTAGATAGTAGATAAATAAGTTGGGGAGAATAAAATGTTACAGGAATCAAATGTACATACATGAATTCAATATATGATAAAGGAGTCATTTCATTAAGGGAAAGAATAGATACTCTAATGGATGACATTGTCCTTAACCCATTCTTTTTCCTTGACAAAGGCATATTTTAGAGTGCAAAGACTACTGGTTTGGGAATCAGAGAACCTAGATTTCAATCCCAGCTCCACCAGTTGAAGTTGTAACACATTGAACATATTTCTTCAATTCTCTGAGTTTTCTTAGAAAAAATGGGGAAGTCAATCCCTGCCCACTTACCTTGCAGGATAGTGATGGCAAATGAAACAATCCGTATATACAAAGAGAGTTTATGTATTATAAGGATGCTACCAGTAATTGCTCAGGTGGTGGAAAACAGAACAAAATCCCTCATGTATCTGAAGGCTGAAATCTTACCATCAGAACATTCTCCATACGACCCAGCAATCCCACTTTTGGAAATCTACCCAAAGGACACAAAAACACTAATCTGAAAGGATACATGCACCTGTATGTTCATTGTGGCACTGTTCACAATAGCAAAGGTATGGAAGCAACCCAGATGTCCAAAAATAGATGATTGGATCAAGAAGATGTGGTACATATACACAATGGAATACTATTCAGCATTCCAAGAAGATAAACACATGCAATTTGCAGCGACATGGATGGAATTAGAGGGGATCATACTCAGTGAAATAAGCCAGAAAGAAAGAGAAAAA
>PVIJ01021245.1:0-18955 GCA_004024925.1 Scalopus aquaticus | reverse complement strand
TGGACATCTGGGTTGCTTCCATACCTTTGCTATTGTGAACAGTGCCGCAATGAACATACGGGTGCATGTATCCTTTCGGATTAGTGTTTTTGTATCCTTTGGGTAAATTCCCAAAAGTGGGATTGCTGGGTCGTATGGAAGCTCCATGTTTAGCAGTCTGAGGAATTGCCATACAGCTTTCCATAGTGGTTG
Organism: Scalopus aquaticus; assembly: GCA_004024925.1. Lineage (NCBI taxonomy): Eukaryota > Metazoa > Chordata > Mammalia > Eulipotyphla > Talpidae > Scalopus > Scalopus aquaticus. Next base: position 18,763 of record PVIJ01021245.1, on the reverse strand, counting down.
GACCAGTGTTCTTAAGTATGGAATGCATACCAACCAGCCATCCTATTTTCTGCCCTTCTCTCCCTCCCTCAATCAGTTTTTCTACCAAAATCCATCTCTATTTAAGGTCAAACTTCATTATAAAGTAGTTCTTAGGAATTTCCTTCATCTCCATACTTTAAATCTGAGAAACTACAATAGAATTTAATCTAATATCACACTTTCCCAAAATTCTTTTCTAGGTGGGCTTTGTTTTCTCAACCAGCCTGTGGGTTTCCTGTGCAGAAAAACTGCATTTGATTCTCTCCCCTGTTCCTGAAGATCTCGAGACCTGCTCTAGTGTATGGTGAATAGAACTTAAGGGTAGAGTTTTGGATTTTAAAACTCCTGGAGTGTTCTGGATGTTCAGTTAATGCAGTGTATGTCCAGAAAACTCAGGAGGCAGTGCTTGCCACTACTCCCCCTAGAGGATCCCCTCCCCCACAGAATCCCAGAGGCACACGGGAAAATGCTGCCTGGGCTCTATGACTTATTTAGTTTTCCACAGCTTGTTCTCCCCTAGTCTAGTGTGTGCAGAAGTAGGACACAACTGTTTACTGATTGCTACAGAGCGAGTCAAGGGAGATTATAGCAAACCTGAGGTATATACTTGCTTCCCACGTGACTGGCATCCTACCAGCTGTGTTCCCAAACACTTAATCTTTTCCCCGTAACTTCCAGTGACCCATGGTTGGCCTGGAGAATTGCAGTCCAGTGGGGTTTGAGAGCCTACCCCAGCCAATGACCTATCTCTCTCCTTTTCAGTCTTTCAGACATACATGTAGCCTGTAGGGACAAGTGACACCAACCCTGGGTCCCCTGTTTTACCCTCCCCAGAGTGTTTTGGTTTAACACTTGGCAGAGTATCAAAAATTGAAAGACTTAGGTTTATTTTAAATATAATAATCTCTGTGGCTAAGTGATGTGTGCAATCTGGAACTCTCTGAGATATTTTCAGATAATTCCTGACTTTCAGCCTGTGTGTATCTCCCAGCACCAGTGTCTCAAACTGCCCCCACCCCAGACACCACACAAGCAGTATATGCGCTCATCACATGTACTATGCACTCATTGTGCACATGCACACACATGCACGTGTATACACACACACACACACACACATACACAGAGAATAAGAAAGCTTCTGTTTCTATAGATCTGGAGCACCAGGGGTATTGCTTTGAGGGCTCTTATATAGGGACAGTAAGCACATGCAGGTGTGAACAGATTTAACTTGAATACTGTGTATGTGAAAACAACAATCTGGATACACAAAGCAAACAAACCCATTGGCATATTAAGATATTTAAAAATCATATCCACTGTGTCATGTGAAGCATGAAAATTACTGTTAGGAATCATCCCAAATTCATAGATAAGAAAAAATTCAAACGTGACTAGTGTTTTGTTCCAGCTCTAGATGACTAAATTAGATATCTAGATTCCTAAACCAGGTCTCCTGCACCCATTTTAATGCTACTTCCATAACTTTTCTTTGCCTTTGGCAATAGTATGAAGTTAGTTAATACGGAGTCTCGGTGCCCCAACCAGCCTTGACTTTGCTGTGCTCTCCTACCTTCCACGGGGTCCTTCCTTCTCAGGTGACCCATCTCATGGAAGGGTTAAAAAAATAATAAGATGTAGTGTGTTTTTACTTCCAAAATTTCTACCCACACATGGATCCTTTCAAATGCTGAAAGACTGTAAGATTTTAAAGATGTTCTTTCTTTACCTAACCACTTTCTTCCTATTTGTCACCATACATGTTCACTACTCTGCTTTTGGGGCTCAGTTCAAATTGTACTTCCTCAATTGGATTTTCCTTCAGTCCACAATCCAATTTATATGTTTTATTTACTCTGCACATAGCAGTCTAGGAAGTTTATTCTTTGTTCTAAAGACACTTCAGCATTCTGTATTTGTTTAAATCTTTTTGGAATGTCTAGTCCCCTGGGTGTGTACACTTAAAGAGAATAGGGAATATACCTATTTTGGCATAATTCCAGGAAAACAGTGGGACTTCAGTGAAGACTTTTGAATAAATGAATTAGTGGATCAACAAAAGAGTTCATGTCCTGATTTATAAGCTCACATGCCTGTCTGATTTGCATTAACATGTGCTTATTAATGAAACTGCGTTGGTTGGGTGAAGAGGCTTCTTTCATGGATTTCAGAGAATTAAATGATGAATCTGGTATAGGACTTCATGTAAAAGATCAAAATCACTTATATGGAATAAATATAACTATGAGAGACAGAACTAGAGATGACCAATGTGTTAGTATTTGGGGGAAGGAAGATCACATATGTGAAGAAATGGACTCTGGAAATAAGTAAAGTAGGAATAGGCTGAAGGTGGTTTATAAGACTACTTCAGGCTCTGGCTTCTGAGAGCTTTATAGAATGACAAAAACAAATAGGTAAAGGTTTTACAATTTGACAGATATACATTTATCCACTGCTATCTTCATTCACTAGTTTCATGCACTTGGACAGTTTCATATGCTGCTTCTATAAAGTGACCACTACAAAAGCCTGAACTCAAAGTGTTGACTGTCATGTGGGCTCTATGAGATTATCTATATAAAATGCTTCTAGAAATGTCTAGTTCACAAAAAGTACTCAGGAAAAGATAAAGTTCTTAAAATTTTGAGGAGTGGTTTGCTGATTCATCTTGCAAGATGGGAATCCTTTTAATTTGATCTTAGATAGTCACCATACTTCTGCTTGAATATATTCAATACTGGGGAGACTTCTGCTTCCTGTTCTATGTGTGGACAGTATGAGCTTCCTTGTCCTATCTTTATCTGTGACTTTTCATCCTTTAACTTTTATCTGTTGTTGCTACTTCATCTGTGGAGCCTAACAGCTGTCAGTAATGACAGCTGTTACAGGGGTTTAACCTGGAAAGTAGAAAGGCCAGAAAATCAACCCTTCCCCTGGATGCTGTTGAATAGATGAAAGAATGAACATTTTTGAAGCTGTTTATGGTTGTTTTTTCCTAAATTCAAAAATTAAAAATATTTGCAAATCTGTTATATTAATGTAGATGTAAAGTATAGGTTTTGGAAATCAATTTCTGTCATAAATCAGAAGGAAAAAAATACCATCTATAGTTTCATTTAGTTTTATCCAGTCATTTGCAAATAAGTATGTGTTCCCCCTATATATTTTTTTCATAATTTGGATTTAGAAATTCAGCAAATTTTCCAAAAAGAAAAATATCTTACAGTAACTTGCAATGTTCTACATGGTTTGCCCCTTCATTCCCTTTCTGATGTCATCTCACCAGGCCCTTTCTTACTCACTCTATTCCAATCCCATTGGCCTCTTATTCCTATTTTCACTATCTCAATTTTTCAATTCAACCTTTCAAGACAACCCTGTTCAATATGCAACCTGCAGCCACTTCTTTCTGCTCATTTGCTTTTGTTTTCCATTGAATGGTTCAACTCTCTATATTATGCAGATCCTTTAATATACTTATTGTTAACAGTGTTTCCTTGTGCTAGAATATCAGCTCCTCAAGGATGAAGATTTTCCTTTTTTTGTCCACTAATGTAACCCAAGATTCTAGAATAGTATCTCCCCATAGCAGGCTCTGAGAAGTGTCTGTTGAGTGAATAAGTGAATGCATATGTGCTCTTACGCATAAAAGGAGAGGAAAGAGATGATCAGCATTCTATATTAGGAGCACTTACTCTCTCCTATGATAGGGGATGAACTACATTCATGTAGAGCGGCCACAGAAAGTGTGCCCAGAAGTCTTGAGCAACAGAGAAGACAGCCTCAGATTGGATGAGCAGGAGGAGAAAAACAGTCAGAGGAAGGAATGCCTGGATGTCCTCATGGAAGTGTCAACACACACCTCCACTCCCAAGCCCAGTCTCCCACAAAGCCATGAAACACAAGAATTAACTTATATACCTCATTGGCTGTCACTGAACAGAAATATTTAGATCAGGCCTTGGGGTTGGTGCCCTTAGAGGTCTCTCAGGAAAATGACTAGATGGTATTTGTTGGAAATAAGGATTTCAACTATGCTCTCTGACTGCCCCACTTGCTTGTCTAAGGTTCTTTAGCAGTATCTAGTATCCCTTGTCTCATGTGCTGCTTAGGTTCTTCTTATGAGACTTTAATCTGGAAGTTACTGACAACTAGATTTTATGCTTCTCTTTTACCCACTTAGGTTCTCGCTCCAGTTGTTAAGGATATCAAAGCTGCTTTAAGGATATAGAGAAGTTTGCCAATTAGCAATAATAGTTATTTTATAAAGACATGCTTTTTTTCTGTATTTATTTTGCAGTGTGCCATAGAGTGCTCATTCTGAAGATCACCTAATCAGGGTCCTCTTTCAAAGACACAGAGGGAAAAATACCCAATGACCATTTCACAAAAGAAACAGGACTCTGCCCCTTACCCTGCTATGGGTAAGGAAGTCAGATGTATGAGGTGGGGCTCCCCTAATTATCCATCCAACTGCCTTCCCATTTTAACATCAGCCAGTCTCTAAGGGACAGCAAGCTCAATCCCTCCCAGCTGTTCCTTCGGATTTTTGCTGCTATGTTCTTTAAACGTAAAGGAAAAAAATAACTCAGCCCTTTAAAACGTCTGTACCTTGTAGTCTGTACTCAGTGCAACTTAAAGGCCAACAGCAGCAGTCAAATTAATTGACCTGTGGCTGGCCAAAAACTATTTTAGCAAAATCTCTGTCATCTTTTTCAGTTTACCCTCAGCCGAATTCCAAGCCTCAAACCACCTATTGGATAAAAAAAAAAAAAAAAATTATATAAAAAAAGCTAGGTACCTTAAAAAGAACATAAATGCAGTAGGTGAATATATCACTTACCATTCCTCATGCCTAATTATCCAGAAATCTATAGCAGTGTCATGCGTATTTGCTTCAGAAGCTATTTGCTCTTTTAGACTTCCCAATTCAAAAGCTGACTGTGCATTAACACTCCCTTGTTCTCTGCTGCTTCCTTTCTCAGGTTGTTTTTCTTCTTTTTAAATTTCATTCTTCTTTCATGTATTATGCCTTTTCACCACCTGGTCTTCTCCCCCATCCCCAAAATGTGTGTGTGTGTGTGTGTGTGTGTGTGTGTGTGTGTGTGTGTGTGTGTGTGTGTGTATCATGCAGTAGCCAAACAGTTTAAGTGAAGAAGAATTTCAGACATGTTTTTGGAGATAAGAGCAGTTTTCCTGGGCAAAAGGGAAGAAACAGAGCCTTAATGAAGCAGAGAGATAGTGTCAGTATAAGATGCTTCAATTTATAAATTTCCTCCAAAATTTGTCCCAAAAAATTATTTTCATGAATGCCACATGTCACAATATTGTCATAACAAAGCAAAACAGAAACTTTCTCAAAGTTACAATGTGACTGGAATGTTTCTGAGGTTGGAGTTTATTTTACTCCTACAAAACATTCATGTAGATTTTCAACGGAGGGAAATGGGCTGATGTTAACCCATGTATTGCAATTCCCTTTAAAGTGTTTGAAACAATTTAACAGTTATTAAAAGAAACCAGTTTTTGGATGACAAGGGTAAGACTGTTGTGGAGAGGAAAATAAAAGGTCTTTGACCCCAGCACATAGAAGACATAGTGGATATTTGTTTGAATGGATGGATGAAAGGAAAGAAAGGAGGGAGGGAAGAAAAGGGGAGAGGACAGAAAGGAAGCGAGAGAGGAGAGGAGAGAGAAGAGGAAAGAAGGAAGGTAAGAAGGAATGGAGGGAGGGAGGGAGGAAGTGGAAAAGGAATGATTTTGTAAAGTGAAGCAACTGTGTTACTTTTAGGAGAAACAATTTCAAGAACAGTTTGTCAGTAAGAGAATCCTAAAACTTCAGCCCCCTGTAATCCTCTATAATTCTTTTATTTTAACCTGTTCCTAACACCTCAGCCTCTGACCCACCAATTGTAAAATTGGGTCCCCAAGCTGGACACTAATAAAAGGGTAAAGATGATATGTATGATTAGCAGAAGGATCTGGAATAAGATTTGTACAGATATTTACTCCCTGCTGCAGGACCACGTGGTTTTACAATCAGGAAATAATGTACTGGAAAACCACTGACTTTGGCGTTTACTGAGTTTGAATCCAAATCTGTTAGAAACCACTTTCACTTTCTTGGCGTCACGCTTCCATGGGATGGCTGTGAAAACCACTTCCCAGCTCTCTCCCCCACCTGATACTCAATGTTCCCCAAGTCATGTATCACTTTTGTCTGGTAAACATAAGTTCCATCTGGGAGCACTCACCTCGGAGACCTTTTCTGCTCTCAGATACTCTTGCTCTCAGCATATACCCTGATCTGAACTTGAGCACCAGGTGGGAGAGAAGATCATGCCTCCATCTATGCGCTCCGCTGATGGGGACAAACCGGATGTCCTGACAGAGCCCGTGATCGAGGCAAATCCAAACCAGGTTCCCCAATCTCACTTTCCTGGTCTCCACTGAAACTTGCTGCTAAAGCCTTTAGTAAATCAATCTTTCTCTCTCTTTTTAAAGGTATTTTCAACTATAAAAAGATTTTTGTGAAAGAAGAAAATAAGATAATAGTTTTAAAGTGCTTAATTCGGTGCCTAACACTTCACATGTCCTTTATAAGTGGCAGCTGAACTGCCTTTGTAGTTCCTCCCCTGACTCTTTTGTAGTCAGTATTCAATAAATATGTGTTAATTCACTACTGTCAAGTATGGTGCCCGAGATTAAATCAGGTAGAAAAGCAAGATTTTTAAAAGTGTCCTTCTAATCTTAATTACTTTTTTATATAACTTACTCCCCACTAACCCCACAAACCTGGAGCAATATAGAAAAAGCAAAGTGTTAATTTAGGCAGTTTTTGGTGACGTTGATTAATGCAGAAAGATATTACTCACTAATTACAGACAGAACCCCCTCATTTGAACTCAATAACAGTTTTAATTAAAATTCTTAGTCTCCGAAAGCCTGGCTCCCTTAACCTGGTTTAATTATTTTGTGGGTCTTGCCTTTGACCTTGCATTAATTTGCATGGCTCTAAACATGTTTCTCTATTTGTCTTTCTATGTGCTATTATGAGGGAATTTCACATTTTAACTAAAATCAACATTAACCAAAGATGCCAGCTGATTAATTGGACTTAGAGATCTGTCACACATGCACTTAAAATGCAAATAAATGGTGGACTTTCATGGTGAATATTTAATAATAATGTGGAAGTTTTCAGCTTGTTCATCTAAGTTTTATTAAATGTGACTTTGTTAACTATATAACACTTAAGTAGTGCAATACTGAAAGTCCCATCTTCTTTTAAGGATTTTACAACCTGTGTTATTTCAAGATAGTGTACAAATTACATATAAAGTGTATATCAAAATTTAAAATGAGCATGCCTCATTTTAAAATTTAAAATCAATTGCAAACATAAGCATTTACCCTACAGATACATAAATATATGTACAAGAACGCTTCACACAGACTTATTTGTAATAAAGAAAATCTGAAAATGGCATGACTATCTAACAGTAGTATGCATCTCTGCAATGAGGCAAACACATAAGTACATTCAGAAATCCATGTTCACGGTAGCCTCGGCAGCACTGCCTATGGGTTGCAGAGTTGAGAAGACTCTAGGCTTACCTGAAGGCTGTAATCTATTTGGCCAAGGCTGCAGGAGTAAAGGAAATGGAGGTGAAAGTGCAGAGGAGAGGCTCAGATGTCTTAGTACAGTTTTTTCCTTGCTTTGGTTTCCCTACAAGGAAACTCATTGCCAAAGACATTCTCCTCCCGGGTAGTTTCTGTTGACAAAGATCAAGAAGCTGGATTCTTGCTTTTCCATAAACTTATAGTACCCCAGGTTCTGTCCAATTCCAGAAACACTTAGATTAACCTTCTACTTAGGGTAATGTTTAACATCTAGGGCCTTACTCGCTTTGCTCTGGACTCAGCGTCAGCAAGGCATCGCCCACCAAAGGAGAGAAAACAGAACTGGTGCCCAGATATCCTCATTTAATATTTCTACAGAAAAACTGGCCTACATTTTTTTTTAAATTAGAAAAAAAAAATAAGTAAAAACATAAGCAAAAACAACATTGGTGGCATAAACTCATTAGTTGTATAGTCCTTGCAGAAAGAATAGAAGAAAATACATGCAAACAGTAGCAATGTTAAACTCCAGATGGTACATACATACCAAGATGCATTGTGCTTTAAGTTTTACCATATATTCCCATTTAGCTCATTTTATCATAACCAATTTAGTATTTTACAAAATGTTTTCATGCAATAGTCAGAATATAACTGCTTTCTAGTAAAAAATTAATTAATTCATTATTCACCTAATTAAAATAATAGCTGCCTAATTGTTTTAAAGATAACCCAGCTGATACTGAGCAAAGATAAATATTATCTATCTCTCTTTTAAACTCACTTGCTCTCCCACACATACCTATGCATGCATCTAAGTATACTCCCAGTAAAATTATATATGTATATATGAAATATTTAATAAGTTTCTGTTAAAATAAAAATCAAACGGCTAATTTAAAATGTTCCTTTTTCTACATTTCAAACTTTTGCTTATTTTAAGACCAAGTCCTGTCAAAACAACAACTTATAATTTTCTACAATCAGAGTACATATTATTATGGAAACATTTCAAGGGCAATGCAATGAATATTTTCAAAATAACCTGCTCCCTGAGTAAGCATCACATATTTTAGGAAAAGGTAAATGGAAAAGAAATTTAAGATCCTACAACAGACACAACCTTGCCCAAGTTCATGGCATGAGCACCTCATGCACTCAGAGCCCACACTTTATAATGACTCTAAAATCTGGAGTTCATGTGTGAGATAGATTAGAAGACAAAAAATTTCTATAAGCATTGCTTTAAAATTTGTAGCTAAACTAAACAATGGAGGTATAGTGAATTATGAATTAATGAATTCAGAATATTTTAAGAGAATTTAGCTCTATTATTTAATCATATACAGACAAAACAGGTTAACTCTTTTTTAAAAAATTCAAATTTCTTAGCAAATGAACATTTAGTTCTTGGTCATCTCTTAAAGAAAAGAAAAAAAGCTATTTCTTGGTTGGCTTTGCCACACTCTTCTATTTCTTACTTCAGCTTTGTCTTCTCCAAGCACATCCAGATCCTATCACAAATGCTGTTGAAGGAATGTAAAATTTTCATAAAGAACTCACCCTGATTCCTTATAAGCACCCTTTTCTACTAAGTCTTTTTGTGCCATTTTTTTCTTAAGCTCCATTAGATTTTTAGGTCAATATTTTTTCAGTGGAAGAATGATAAATACTAAGCTCTGAGAAAAATTTATTTAATGGACTATTTTTTCTATTGCTGCTTTTTAGTTACCTTATCAATTCTCTTTTTTTCCCCTCAACATAGTTTATCTTGATTGTTTATGGGTTTCTCTATTTTCCTATGATATAATCTACCTTGTCTTAGAACTTTGAAATTATTTAGACCAATCATCCATAACTCCCTTCTAAAGTTCCTGAGGTTTGAATTTTCTCTGAATCAAGTCTATCCTATCCTTTCTAATTTGAAAATAATTCTTTCAGTTGTTGATAATGGAAACAAAACCGAGTTGATTGTTTTTGCCTTTTCTGGGTAACCATAGCATAGTGCCAGTTCATCCGAAGGTTTGAAAAATTCATAACCATTTTTTTTAAATATCCAGTCTTACTCTGAAGTGTGTGACTTAATTAATCTCATACTGGAGCTGGGAATTTTCAGTTATCAATAAGCTATTGATATTGGGTCCCTAATGACATTTCTAAACTACAGTAATGAATGTCCGTGGTTAACTACTTCGAGATTCCTTTAGTAAGAATAACAAATGCTTTTAGGCTTAAGCTATTGCTATTCTGTTACTTGCAAACAAATGCATTCCTCAATCATTTTCTCTCATATTGGACAGCTCTTAAGAATCACAGGATGAGTGTTCAAAATACAGTCTTGTAGGTCTCTCAGTTAGAAATTCTATCACAGTAGGTTTGGGATGCAAGTCAGCATTTGTGTTTTTAACAAGCATCCCAATAGTCCTTAGATCAGTTTTTCCCATACTTACATGATGCAATGCATTTGATAAACAAAACATTGTCAGCTATCTAGAAATTTGGGTCTATTCTTCACTTGGTGCTTTTCGATGCCGCCTTAAGGTAAACAACTGAAAATAGAGTTGAGAATTTTTCACAGGTGCTTCTCATTGCCTTCCCTCCTCTGATGCTTGGGTTTCTGCCACTTTGACTCACTCTTTCACACCACCATGCATCACCTTTCCTGTTTTTTCCCCTTGTAACATTTCCTTTTGCTGGCTGGAATTCTCACTTTCCCTGGAATACTCACCTCTCATGTTTCACTTTCTCACTTTACAACTCCCCTTCAATCCTTCTGTTCCTCTTTACTCTATGATTGACTCTCCCTGAGAAGCCATTTGCAATCCCCTATTATGAAGAATTCCCTATAAAAATAAATTATATTGTGCTGTGTTTGAGAGATAAACTTGATGGGGTAAACAGCTGTACACAGCAGCCCTGTGCAAACAAGTTTAAAGCAAAATCCAACCAGCTGCTCAGCATGAACCCTCTGAGAGCTGAGATCAGCTGCTGAACTACCCAACAGTTGCCCTACAGAAAGCCAGGCTTGCTGGGAGAGATATGAAAGAACAGTACCGCCAGGTGATCAAAGCAGGGGTAGCAAATGCAATGTGTACTGTCCAAAAATGGATAATAATCTTTCTTTACTCAGGTTGGCATATTTCATCAGGAGTAAACCAAAGTAATTTCAGGAACCGTTTTTGCTTAAAGGAAGACATTGATAGCATCAGTATTGCTGAGTATTTTGATGCTCATAATCCTGCTTTTTAGGATAAAATGCCAGAATTTGATGGTCGAAATTAAAATGTCTCCCCTTGGGAGGTCATAGGTATATAAGTTTCTGATAAAAACATCTTTAAATTCAGCTTAGATATTCCTGAGGTTTCACTTTCTTCCTGCAAAGATTGTTTTTTTCTCTTTAAAAACAGATAAAGTTCATCTATATTTGATGAAAACAACATAACAAAGATTGATTTGGTTTTCTAGTTTAACCACTTTTCAATACTCTACCATCTACTCAGGACCTGTAGGAAAAAGATCCCGTTTCCAAAAGCAACACATCTGCTCATATACCTTTGACTAATTTCCTCATTCAGAGCTAGAATTAATCTTTTTACCTTCTGTGCACCAGACTTCTTATGTTCAAAGGTAGTAACTAAACTTTTCTCAACTCTTTGAAGCAAACCAATATCCATGACACGCGATGTTACTCTCATTCTTCCTTATTCCAAGTTAAACATTCACTAGTCCTTTAGTGACTATCCTAAGTCATGAGTTCAATTTCTTCCAACATCCATCATTTGAACAAGTCCTAGTTTGTTTCTTTTAAAATTTAGGGCTCAGAGTTAAGTGAAACATGCAAATTGAAGTTTGATAAGTAAAGAATAGGATTATTATTCATTATTCAATATTATATGGGTGTTAATCTAAGCCTTTGTTGACTTGTGATTGGGAGATGTTTTATTATTTTGTTGTCTCATGTTTACCATTTTGACAATTTTTTTTAAAGATTTATTTATTTTATGCATACAAGCTGGGGTGTAGGCCAGAGGTGTGGGGTGGTGAGAGGGTTCACCAGAGACAGAGTGGGGAGCAGAACAGGCAAATCAACTGAAGTACACTGCTGAGGGGAGCAGCGGGTGAGGCAGGAGAGGTCTGCTTCGCCATGTGGGAATCTACCTGACTGGGCATCAAACTAGCCCCGCAGCTGCCGACAGCTCCACAGTGATGTGCTTAACCCATTACACCACCAGGGGGGGTCCCTATTTTGACAGTTCTTAATAAGTTTACTCCCTAATGTTTTATATGACTCCACCACATCTCTAATTAGTCCTACATTTGTATAGCTAGATATCGGTTCAGACTTTTAGGAATTAACATTATAATACCCATGAAATTTTACCTCCATATATTCAGATTTCCTTGTATTACAATTCTGCCATCCAATATACTTGAACTCTTCCATCATCAAGCCATCAACAAATTGTAGAACCATTGCTTCCTATAAATTTCTCCATTTTGTTTCTAGCTGTCTATTAAACTAAGCTGTTTTCATGATGATGCATATAAAAAATCACTTTATCCTATCATTATCCCACCATAGACAACCTTCACAAGGACTCCCCAGGTTCTTTATAAAGACCTAATTTACCCACATCACTCCCCTTCTTTGGTTAAGGGATTGGTTTATGTAGAACATGTGTGTTAGAGAAAGACTACTTAGACCTCATATAAGATCTCCACATTTGTTCTTTTCATATGTTCTGAGTTGACGCCAAGGATAGACCCAGGGGGAAAAAACATGTATTTTTTTAAAACCACAAAATGATATATATCCCACAGAATTTTCCCCTTTGTCTAATTCTAGAAGTTCAGAATAAAAAATTGTGTTAATTGCCTATAGCTTTTGTTTGCATGAATATTTTAGTAGTATTTTCCTTTTGTGTCACCCTTTATCATCTTGCTTTTTCTTTTATATTAGTTGTTTGTTAGACTTTAAATAATATAGATATACCAATAAAATGAATTACTTGGCATATTGATATAGCGATTAAATGAAGGAGAATTAAGGACATAACTCATTTCTTTGTTTTTATAATCATTATGGTAGGTTATTTTTTCAGTTTTATCAAGAAATAATTGATATACAATCCCTATGTAAAGTTTAAGGTATAAAGCATGATGGTTTGATTTACATATATTGAGAAATGGTTATCACACTAGGTTTAGCTAATATTCATCTAACATATAGATACAATATAGAGAAGAAAAAAGAAAAGGGAAAAGAAACAATCTTGTGAACCCTCAGTATTTACTCTCTTAACTTTCCTATATATCATACAGCATTGTTAACTGTAGCTATCACGTTGTAAATAACACACCTAGTATATTTATCTCATAACTGAATGTTTGTGCATTTTGTGGTAGATTATTTTTAGTTGATTATCATTTTTTAGTTGTCCATATCCAGCTGGTTACTGATCACTAAATATTTAGTACAATGTAGTCCATTCTTTAAAAATTTTAGTAAGTAAATAAAATGTCTATACATACAATCTGTTTCCTTGTCTTATAGTAATTCCTCAAATTTCTCCAAGCCAAATTTCCTAAGGATTTCACTAAACGATACTTCTCAAGATCACCAATGGCCCCCATATGATTAAATCCAACAATTACTTCTCAGTTCATATTCTACTTAATTTCTTTCACAATATATAGTCTCTTTATTTTCTTAGGTAGTTTGCAGTGCACATTCCTTTTGCTTGAATTGTGCTTCTTCCCAAATTTCACTGCACTTAAAACCTCAGTTATACCTTAACTACCTGATTTTTTTTCCCTCCAAAGAAATTATCAATAACTGCTATTATTCTTGATCCTCCCTAAATTATATGTGTCATGACACTAGAAACTTGCCTGGGCTATTTACTTCTATATTCTTAATACCCTAAATAACCCCTGGCAGATAGTGGGTACTGAATAAATATGTGCAGAATGAGTTAATAAATCTGAGTGTTAACTTTATCAAAAAACTTCAAGTGAAACTTATATAATCATATGTGTGTATATATATATATATATATATATATATACATATATATGGTCTGCTTTTTATATGCAGAAAAAAAGCAGCTATGATGATGAATGTATAGAGTCAAATAAAACAGCTAGGTTAAAAATGATGTTGGTGCTTTCACCATCAGTATGTAGTTGTGTTAATATATTTGAATAACATTTTACAATTTCAAACTTCTTTACTGTGTATCAAGTCATTTAATCTAACATTAACATGGTAAAACAGCTGGAATGATATTATGACCTTGATTTTTCAGAAGGAAAACAAAAATGATCATTGCAGCATATAAATTATTTGCCAGTTTCCCATTGTCTAGACCTGCCTTTTGTATGTTTGCATATTAATGTCAGTAAAATCCAGAAATTGTGTTCTTAAATGTGGTCATGGTGCTAAAACAGATATATGACTTAGGTGAGTCAACCCTATTTGCTGGACTTTAATTATATTACTTTCAAATTTGGAATTAAAAGGGTATCCTCAGCAACTTTTTCAAGATTGTGATCTCATTTGTCATAAAAAAATATCAAATCGCTCTGACAAAAATTCATAGCATCACATAACTTCAGAAGTAGATAAAGTCTAGCATAAATATATGAAGTCCTTTATTTTTCATGAAAAGAAACTGAGACCTAGAATGGGTAAATGAGTTGCCCAGGGGAGAGGATACAGGACTAGACCTTGGACCATGAATTCTTGGGAATGGTTTCTTCTCATATATTGACAGCTCTTAATTCAAACAGATGTCTAAATTCACATCAACAGAATATTCACGGTCCATATACTTCAAGGATAGATAATACTTTTTGATAATAATGCTATTTTGACATGACAAGATATACAACATTATATGAGATCAGTGGATTATATAGATTGGTCATCAAAATATTTTGAAACTAGGGCCTCCCTGGTGGCACAGCGGTTAAGTGCTGCGCTGTGGAGCTGTGGACAGTGGTGACACGAGTTCGACGCCCAGCCAGGGAGATTCCCACATGGCGTGGCAGACTTCTCATGCCTCGCCTGTTGCTCCCCTCAGCAGTGTATTTCCTTCAATCTGCCTGTTCTGCTTCCCACGCTGTCTCTGGTGAACCCTCTCGCCACCCCATGCTGCTGGCCTGTACCCCAGCCTGTATGCATAAATAAATAAATAAATAAATCTTTAATAAAAAACAGTATTTTGATACTAGTTCATATTTGCTATATAGGACAAGTTTAATATTCCCCAAATTAATAGGTCTTTATTATTTCTGTATCATTGGAGAGAACTTGAACTTGTAAAAAAATATATCAGGTAAAGTTAAGATTCTCCTAGGCTAAAGGGTTAAAATGGTAATATGGTGACATTAAGAAGGGAGGGTAAGGAACACAAAATAATTATTTTGAAATGTCGTATCTTAAGGGATATATTTCTTCTAGTTGGGGTAAAGCTAAATGTCAAGGGACCTCCCTGGTGGCCTAGGAGTTAAATATCAGTGCTAACATCACTATGGTCTGATTTCAATCCCCAGCCAGGGAGCTTCCCCATGACGCAGCAGACCTCTCCTCTCTTGCCCACTGCTCCCCTCAGCAGTGTATTTCAGTGGATCCCCCTGTTCTGCTCCCCAATCTGTCTCTGGTGAATCCTCTCTCTCACACACTCTGGCCTACACCCCAGTACTTCTATACAAAAATTAAAAGAAAAGAAATAAAAAATAAATTAAACTCAAATAAACTGTTGACTAGCTCAACAAGTTAGATATAACCTCTAACCATTCCCCAGACAAAACACCCTCTCTTATTTCAGTATTCAGCACAACTGTCCAGTTCCTAAAACATAAATTCCAGGTCTTCATTTTCCATCAACTTTCTCTACTAAAGACCACATAGGTTTAAAAACTGGAAGTATCTGACTCACATTGAGACTTTACCACTTACCCAGTGGTCTGTACAGGTGTGTGATACCGGTGATTATTGAATAGAGAGAGTAGAAGAGGTGGGAATTGGTGAAGTCAACTGTTAACTGCAGGGATTCTCACATCGTTGTATGTCATCAAAGCTTGAAATAGAAATACTTAAGATGAGCAAATAATAAAGGTATTTGGGGAAGAATAGGACTCTATCCTCTACCATGGATTTGTTTCCTCAGTGCTTCTTAGGACAGTTTTCTTGATTACAAGTACAGGATAGACATGCGATGTTAAGCATTAGGAATCAAGATGTTGTGTATGTATGAGTATATTTAACAAATTCTAAATGAAAAATTTATATTCAGTGATCTGACTAGGATCATGAACCCTTAGAAATTACCATCTATAACTTTGCTCAGTTATAGTATGAATGGACTTGGAAAAAAAAAAAGTTCCTGAAAGCTAAGTTGTTTTTGAAAGGAAAAACATTTGTAAAATTTTTTAAAAACCTGCTAGTGGTGAATGCCTGGCAAGAGGTCTTCTGTGTAGGAGGGGTAGTTTTTCTTAATGAAATTTATGTGAACTCTGTCTAATTCAGACACCAGTGACCGAAATACACTAAGAATACACAGGTAAAACTAACAGTGACTCACTAAAGGTGAAGTTGTAACAAAGCAGTATTTGAGGAAGCAAGGTATGGTCTCATCAGAGGGAAAGAGAGGCAAGTACCAGATATCCAAAAATTGTAATGGCATTTTGGGGGATAGTATCCCTTTGCACTCCAGCGGCGCCGCTACAGCACCCGGCAGTTTAATGCGTCCACTCTAGCAGCGCCGCTCCAGCGCCTGGCGGTGTAATGCGTCCACTAGAGCGGCGCTGCTATGGCCCCCGGTGGTTTAATGCGTCCACTCAAGTGGCGCCGCTAGGGCACCCGAGCAGATTGGAAGTCAATGTTTATTTCCAATGTGTGATAAGATATTCTTATCGCAATTACTTTCACGGACCAGGCTTGGCCTGCATCCTTAGCCAATTCTTAGCTTAGATTAGTTAATCTCAGTTTAGCATTGTGATATGTGTCCTGGCAAATTGAGGCTGCATCTTGGGGATTGTGTGACTAAATATCACACAAAAACTAATTACAGAGTGCAATATTTAACAGATTTTGTTGTATTCAATGTAAAAATAAATAAATTGGTGAAATTTTATTATTTGTGTAAGTTTGTTTGAGTATAACATGATTTCAAAGTACCTGTAAAACACTTCCCTAATATAGCTGAAATCGTCTTGAGTGGCTGGTTCGCCCACGCGAAAAAGCCTCGAATGCAAAGGGGTATTAGAATTGATCTTCAAAAGACTGAGGATGCTAAGAAAGGTGACATCCCTATTTGAGCAACCCAGAAGGATCAAGAGACATGGGAAGACATTTTTGCCCAAGAGGCAAAAAATGAATAGTTTTTTAAGAAGGCAAGAACCTGAAGGCAGGAAAGCTAATATTTGGTTATGTTGGGGGATTGGACCAGTCCCATCAGGGGGCACTCCTGTCAGAACCTCAGTGGTTTTCACGCTTAGAAAGTTCCCTCAAGGCCATGGCCACCCAGGAAAGAACAACAGCAGATGGAGCAGAGTAGTTTAACCCTAAAATAGCCTGTCCTGCTCTGTCTGTTCTATCTGCCACTCTTGGGGCCCAGAAAGGGTGGACAAAGGAAGATGTGGGTGTTAGCATTTGTTGACTGGGAATATTGATTTAGTTGTTGAGGAATCAGGTACAGACACAATCTTTGGCAGATATTCAAGTGAACTCCCCGAGCCAGCTTGGCAGTACTGTTGGCTTGGTCTAGAATATTTCATGAATCTTTGCTTGCATCTTATTGGGGGGGGGGGGTTAAGATGCAAATTGGCAAATTAAGATGCAGTTTCAAATATTAAGAAAGCCAACTTTGTCATAGAATTTTGTCATCCATCACAACACTTTCTCAGAATGTCCATCTTCAAGTGGAGTCCCAGGTGGTAGCCAGCAAATGGATGAATCAAGGGGCTGTGGACATCAAGTCATACTTAATGAGGGGGGAGCTGGCAGTTTCTTCCAGTGGGAAGGGTGCCTGGAGGGAAACACTTGCATTTGCTTTCTTCATCCCTTAAATAGAAAGCTCAGAAATCAGAAATTAAAATTGCTCCAGGACTCTTTCATACTGCTTTTATCAAATAGAGAAAGACAGGTACTTCCTGTATGACTAGACTTTGACTAGTGAACAGTGAGGTAGAGGTGCCCACAAGGAGAGAACTGCTTAGTCTCATTTACATTTCAGCAATAGCTCAAGGCCAGCATGAGGACAGTCATAATAAAAGTAGGATCCATAAGCCGTTTGTTCTCTGCTCTGTAAATGTTACTGAAGGGGTGATTGGTGGAGATATACTAAAATTTCCCAAACAAAAGTATGACTAAATATTAAGGAATCTCACAAATGAAGTACTATTTTTACTTCTCACAACTGTTACACTTCCTGCCTATCTAAAGCATTTATTGACATGATATACATAATGCTGCTTATTATAGTAAAATTCATGTTTTTCTTATAATTTGGATTGGTTGTAAATATAACTTTCTTTATGAGTCAAAGTCCTATCCAAACAGACACACACACACACACCCCAAAATGAAATCCTTCAGGAAAGAGGTACATCTTTTTGTTCTATGGATAAATTAATTAACTAATTTATTTAATAGATAATTGTGTATCACTATTATGTGCTAAATATTATAAGTGGGTCCTTACTATACAAACAGTTGGAGACCAGCCCTCGTAGAGCTTAAAATCTAGTGGAGACCAAAAACCTGCAAGTAAGATAAAGATAGATATGTTCTTCAATGAGAAAACTAGGGATGCAAGGAGAGCACATAAAAGAGACACTACACTTAGTGAACAGGCATGAACTCTTCTACACAGCTGGGGGGAATGTGAACTGGTCCAACCACTATGGAAGGCTGTATGGCGATTCCTCAAACTGCTAAACATGGAGCTTCCATACGACCCAGCAATCCCACTTTTGGGAATTTACCCAAAGGATACAAAAACACTAATCCGAAAGGATACATGCACCCATATGTTCATTGCGGCACTGTTCACAATAGCAAAGGTATGGAAGCAACCCAGATGTCCAAAAATAGATGATTGGATCAAGA